>JAECUM010075519.1:0-279090 GCA_016617855.1 Megalonaias nervosa | reverse complement strand
TAAACAGTGAGAAAGAGCTATGCAAATGATTGGCTGTGACCACGTTATTTCAAAATAATACTTGTTTACGCATTGTAGTGATTTCGAAATCACACGTGTTCTTCATGCGTGTGTACATGTAATGACGCATTAGCTTGTTTTAAATGCTCAGTTACCTGTAAGAAAATGTTTAGTCAGAGTCGTAATCGTAGTCAGTCGTGGTTCAGAGTCACATCATAACATCTTACAGAGTTTATAATACCTTAAGAAAGGTATTTCTGTGCTGGAAAGAGCTGCGCATTCGTACGTGTTAGGAACAACATGTGTGTTGTTAGTGGTGGTAGCTGCATTTCGTCTACTTTCTAAATAATTATTTTCCCTGGAGAACAACACTACTGGCTTTGGACAAAGACATTTGATGAAATTATTTCTAAATCGGAACAGAACAATACAAATTGTGCTTTACAGTGAACATTCTGGACATTTTGTGTTGGCCTTCGTCTGACGTCATCATCCGCCATCTTGGAACGGAACTGAGATTCAGACTGTATCAATTTAGAACTGTTTATTCACAGGACTTATGTTTTCACAATTTTAGGTCATATGTTTGGATCTTCTTCGTAAATCGTAAGTCTTGTTTCACATATTTACCTTTTCTCCGTGTTTTCTAGGGAAATAAATTATTTTTGTTAAAATTTACAAAGCTTGTTGTCTTCACTCTTTCTTTGTGTTACTTTGAACGAGCCGATACGTAACAGTAGGAACAGCTGCAAATAACTGCTCATATTCAAATAATAACTGTTTAAGTTCATTTCTTTCTTGTTGTTGCAAATGTGAAAGTTTCTGGTCTAGACTATTAATAACTTCTGAATTCCGAAGATTTGTTACTCCAAAATCAATAGAGTCCGATTGCATTCCTTCAATTAAATCCTCAGTGAGTGCGACAGGTACAACTGAATTAATTGCATGATTAACCTGGCTATCTCTCTCAATATACACGTACTCCATTAATTTATTTACATCCCAGGAGTACTAATATTGTAATTTAACTCATTCATTTTCTTCTTAACTTTGTAATGGCCGTAAATACCTAATCTGAAGAAAATTTTGAAGAATGAGCAAGAGAGACAGAGCTCTATTACCAGACTCAAAAGTTCTCTCCATTGTTGTTCTGTCAAACCATAAGTTCACTTTTGACTTGAATTGCTGAGTGCCAAATTCAAGCATAACTGGCTGGAAAATTCCAGACATAAAAATTGACCCTTGATCAGACTGGACAGATTGGATGTCTCAGTGGTACCATTTTCATTTAGGATCAACCAGACCATGGGATGAAAGTGTGTGTAAAGTTTCATGACAAGCCGCAAGGTAGTTATGGAGCAGCGATAATAAAGAAAATTCTGCTAACGGACAGATGGACGACAGACAATAGTATCTCAGAGACCCCCTTCTCCCTCCAAAACGCTTATATGTTGACATTTTATCACCATCCTTTTCTAGCTCAAAATAATGACTTTCACATGATAAGGCCTTCTAGCACATTTCTGACAAAATGTTTTGTCGGGGTAAGGGGGTCTCTGAGATAGAAACAGCTCATTTACTGTTACTACTATAACCGTCACGTTGAATTTAAATCATTTAAAATAAAAATAATCAAAAAATAAACAGTTGCGATGATGATCGGTCAACATTCCACGAGGTCCTTTCATTGCCAGTAAATCCTTAGAGTCCTTCCATTGATGCTTTCTTATGACGGTTATGGGGCACTCTTTTTTTGTTAAGGCCTTTCTTATGGCCCACAGGCACCTCATGAATTTTTCTTCTTGCGACATTCTGAATGTCCTTTTGTGGGGTTGAGGTCACATGGTTAAAGAGCTCACATCACCCTACTGTTTATTTTTCAGGTGCTCCAGTTTTCATAGACACACACTCCCCGGAGAATTCCTAAATGTACCTAACGAAATTTTAGAAATTCAGAGTTGTCTAGGTTTTTCGATTTCATTTACACTCCCTCCAATATCAAACCCTGGGGTGAGTGAAAAACAACACCCACCACGTGTTTGACGTGGTGAGGAAATGTACATGAAATCCCTTGGGGTGGAGCCCCCCACTATTATTAGAAAAATCTGGCAATAGTGATCTCCATCGACAATGTGTCAGTCACGGGAATCGAACTCAAGACCTCGAGTACGAGAATTCAACACTTTTACGCTTGCGCTACTGACTCTACTTACAAATGTTTCAGAAATTATTATAAAGTTATCTCTGAAAAAATCTGAAAGAAGCAAGAAACTTGACAAAACCATAAAAACAAAGATAACGTTTCTTTAAAAAACGACCAAAATAATATTATTTATCATTAAATAAAAATATAATAAATGCAAGGGAGACAAACAGTTTCTCCCTTCACAATACATGAAAAACAGTTATTTTCTATTTTAAAGAACTTCCTCACCTATTATTAATGTATCGACAGTAGATATCAGGAATAATTCATTATCGTGTTTATACAAATAAAATTTAATTTTTCCGCTTACTTATCGATGACATTCAAATAACTCTTTCATTGCTATCCTGGTGAGAATATACTTACCACCTTTCGCAAGAACCTTCGACCGGTTCAGGTCAATATTTATTTTTGTGAATTTTTCTTGACTGATCGGAACATGAAGATTATCGTATTTCAGCATAAGCTCATCTCTAAACTTTTCAAGATAATCAAAATAGTTGCTGTTCTCTGATTTGATAAGCGAGTTTTTTTCTATCAAATTTGCTAAAACAAATACCTGAAATTCATCATTAAATTCAACTGATAATTGCTGGCTAGTAACCATTATTTTTTAAATTTTGCTACTAACTCCTTCGGCTAATGTTAAATTTTCGAACATTATTTATAAAGTTTAGACAAAATTAAAGATGTTGATTTGCGTAGTGTCCAATAGCTAATGTGTTTACGCCATCAACACAATATCACTTATCAAAATTACTTAGTCCACGTTTTATAATTGTATCTGTTTCAAGTTTGTGATATGTTCTGATAACATTTGTTTTAATAAAATTAGTGCAGATGTTTAGCTCTCCTTTAAAATCATCAAATTTCATTCAGTTTTACATATCCGCGAGGAATACATTTTGCTTTTTTTGTCAGTTTATTGTCATCTAAAATTACGGGGTACATTTTACTTCTTAGTCCAACAAATTCCCTAACTGGCGCAAACATAAATTCATCTTTCATCTTGCCGATGATTTTTTTTTATTTGCATCATCATGAAATCCACTACTTTTTGGATAATCCGATAAATCAAATAAATTTTTGTTATAAATACATTGATAAACATCCTCACATTTTATGTTATAAACAAGTGAGTCCGTATCAGTAAATAACAACTCCGAACTTGGCCACTGCTTTTTGGTAAAATTATAGTCAAAGTTGTACATTGGCCATTTTGATATATCAAGTACAGCTGCACCAATATAAATCGGTCTATTCAGTTTCAAATTTGTCTTTCATCGCTGTATTGCAACAAGATTTTCATTAAAGATTTTCATACTGACAAAACCGTCATCGTTGACTAATTTATTTCTGCGATTTACATCATTTACAATTTCAATATTGACTCGCTTTCTGATATTTTCCATCGTCTTACCGGATACGGAATTGTTCATTAACTTGAAAAAGTTTTTCTCAAAGTCGGTCTTAGCAATAGCAAGACGTTTGGTATTTAAATCAATATAATGTGCCATCGACCACGGTTGATTAAATTTTAACACGCGATGAACTTTTCTCAGAATTAATCCAGCATCTACTGCTTGATTTAAATTTTTGTAACGTACCACGTAATTTCTTTTATGTAACAAATTTGGAACGAGCTTTAGAATAATCGAATTTTTTGCTGTTGTCACTTCCTGTTGTTCAGGCGATAATAAATTATAATCGATCATCATTAACTTGCACAAAACGGATAGTCGTTATGTAGATCATGTAACGAACTAGGATAATCGAGATCAACTTAAACAAAATAACTGACATTTTCTGGTAAATCTTTTTCAGTTTCTTTAAGAAATTGAGCTTTAGTTATACAATGAAATCCACTCAAGGCATTGGCTCTGACATAGCAATATCATACAAATTATTAGTATCCAGAGAAATGATATAATTTGATGGTAAATTTGTATCGTTATTTTTTAAGTATTTATTATTAGCTACAGCATATTTCTTTGTTATAAAGCTAATGCCGCCGCGAATTCCTTTTCAATAAAATTAAACATGTCAACATCAGTTAAGAGATCCAATTCTATCCTGCTTGCTTTTAGCAGAGCATCCCATGACAATCCTGGCGCAGAATAATACCAACATGGATCTAATCCATAATTTTCATGACTAACATTACGAAAACTCGAGAAAACATCTGCTAGTTATATTACATATGTTTTTAAATATAAATCATGATAATCACCAAGTGTCTTACAACAAAATTTATTCCAAATTTCCTGCGCTTATTTGTGCTCGTCATCTGTAATATTTTCATTTTTTAAGTGAGACTAAAATTTATCTTTGTTAAGAAAAGAAGTTTCTTCAAATCTGCTCCAGTCAGCGAGATACTCATACGGAAAGTTACTTTTTATGTCAGAGAGACGTAGTCTCCACCAAAGCAACTTTTAAAATTATTGAAACTGGTACAACCTTTTACAAGCTCATTTAATGGTGCTGCCATAAATTGCAGACTGTGGATAAAACGTAATTTGCCAAGCGTAACTGACATATGCTTTTCAAAATTGTTTGGAATACATTTTATTATATTGTTTAATTTCAGTTTAGATTCAATTTCCTCATCGCCAAATGCTTCGACAATCATATGACTGTCATAACCACGAGAATTATGTAAAACGACAGGAATAAAATCTGGCGCATGAAATTTCAAGTTACAATTGTTATGTGCTGCTCCGCGATATTGGTCGGTTAGATGACAGTGATCGCGCACTTTATTGTTACCTAGAGGTTTCTCGCAGATATGAAAATTAACTGCCTCATCGAAATCAAGTTGTTGTTTGGATGTTATTTTTATTGGAGCTGTTCTAGATAATCTGTTGAAAATTTTATTAACATCGTCTATTAAATATTTTAGTAACCACACGGCAGGACTTTTACATCTGTACAATTTTATTGGACTTGGAAAATTATCGTTAGCGCAACAAACTACCTTACAAGCTGCTCCACAGGGAACATGTATTTTTTCTCGTGCTTGATTTATTTGGATCATTTTCTGCGCCTGCCACAGGAACAAGTAGACACTCGAAATCAGCATAAATAACAAGGGGAATATTTAATTTATGATTATAATTTTTAAATTTTTATACTTTTTTTCTCTTGACATTGTTATTCTTTGAATATTAACAGTTTTTCATCTTTAGAAAAACCTTTTAAGCAACGGTAGGATAAATATTTTTTATTTTTATTTTTATTATATTGTCTGCCAACTAGGCCGTTAAAGTTTTTTTTTATTTCGCTGTAATGTCCTTTATAAAATAATAAATTTATTGCATTTTGCGTAGCAAATGCTGAAATATATCTCGGGTAAACATTTTCCTTTTCGTCTAGTCCGAAAACATTTAGTGAAGTATCGTTTTGTTTTTCAGATTTTGGTATCTGATCCTCTGCCACTGGAAAAGTTATCCTATTATAATTTAGCTCGTGTTTGTACGGCAAATATTTTTCAACGCGATCAGAGTTCTTGACATTTATACAGTATTTTTTGTTTTTAATTTTTTGAGGGAAATCAACGTAAGAACTACCGCGAACTGCGTTATATTTCATTGCGTGAAATAAAACTTCTTTTATCATTTCAAATTTCCAACCTGATCCTGATACAGTAAATTCCTCCAATTTTTTATTTATTTCTTGATGTATTTCATCAGCGACTGAGGAAATATTTGTTCCATCTAATATTTTTCGTGATCTAGCCGTTAAATGTGGTTCGGCAATCTCGTTGATGAAATCTACATTTTCAGGTATATCTTTTTGCAGTGCATGCAACTTTGACAAAATAACATGATACTGCACTATTAGCTTGATACCTTTATGAATTGCAAGTTCTCGCATTACAATTGGATGCAGAAGATGAAACAAACTGGTAGAGTTAAAATTTGCTAAAATATTTTGATTATCAAATTTATAACTGTTATTGTAACCGAAAAACGCAGTAACAGTTTTTTCTGCTTTGATAAGGCTCTTCTTGGCAATATCTCGCAATTTCAGCATTATATTTATATAACATTTTATATATTTAATTGATTTTTTAAATTTTCAATTAAAGATATAAAAATGCTATATAATATAATATAACGAAGACGACAGCGAAGGAACAGGAAGAATATTACGTACACCCAATCTATAATAGTTATGCCGGGAATGCATTGGGTTCAGTGATTCATGTGAAATATCAAAAACCGTTTGGTAAATCAACACCAGCCGGAGTGATGAAATGTGTTAGAGGAGATAATATAGAACGTACTGAAATCTTTAGGAAAGATTTTATTTGCACTTTGTTCTGCGGTAACATCCCAGACGGACAAACAGTTTATAGAGTAAATCGTTCGATTGACGACGATAATATTGAAAATTTAGTATTGCAAGATGAATTTCAACAGCATCCCGTGTTTGATTTATATGAGGCTAATGATCTAGGAATTATACGAATAAACAAGCAAAAAAAGTTGTTAGCAATTTGAATAACGCTGGTTATTTGATTGTGATGGTTCGTGGTATTAAAACAGATTTTGTTCATTATAGTTCGCACAGATTTATTTATGAAACTTTTAACGGCGCTATTCCAAATGATTGATCACATCAACAGCATTAAAATCAACAATCGTCTAGAAAATTTATATCTGGTCACGCCAAGAGAGAATAGTAAACGTGGAGTATGTGGTAGTTGTAATTTTAAAAATATATATAAAAAAAAAACAATTATCTCAATAAATCTTGAAACTAATGAAGAAATAAGATTTAAATTAATAACAGCTGCAGCAAAGCATTTTAAAATTCATTCACAGTCAATAAAAGATGTAGCAGATGGCAGAACCAAATCAGCAACGTCAATGTCAACCTTCGACAGATTTATTTTCAAATACGACGATTAATTATTTTTTCTAACTCGGTTTTGGTAAGATAATTGTGAGCAAACATCAAAACATTTTTATTAAATTTCAGTGTTATAAATGTACTGTCATTAAGTTTATTTTTTTTCTTCTGCTGTTAGAAGAATTTTACCAGATTCACCTTGCATCACAATAACGTCAACAGAGCAAGAATGTCCTGATAAACATTTTTGCACTGCCTCGGCTAGTTCTTGGTAATTTAATATATTAACGTTCTGATGATACTTTATCTCTTTAGTCATTTATTATTATAAATTAGATAAAAATGTATTATAATATGAATTTAATGAAACGACTTGATAATATTTAAGTGGACGATAATTTTACACCACGATATAATATAATCGCAAGCGATATAAAATGTGAGTCGGTTGGTTATACAGAAGATGATATTTTATTTAACAATGACGATGAACAAGACGAGATCGTGGACGTGGTTGATAAAAAATATTACAGCAGACCGACAACTGGACGATATAATGTTAAGTATCATATCGACAAAAAATAATAAAATTTAATTTTACTGTTGCCGAGCAAAAAATATTTTGACAACTTATAAAACCTTTTCTTAATGTGAAAATTGCTGGCCAACAAAGGAGCATAAAATGCGATTCTATTTTTGTTAAAATATTTAATTTAATGCCAGTCGATAATGCAAGAAAATTGCATTTAATGTCATTGTGTCGACCGGTCAGATGTAAATCTGTGCTGCTAAAATACGAGCAAATTTATAACAATATTATTTCGATATAGATTTACTTGGAACCAAGCTGTTAAATTTATCGCTGTATCCTCTCCATTTAAGAAAACATTTGTTGCTTTTATTCCTGAAAACATTTTCAATAACAA
Organism: Megalonaias nervosa; assembly: GCA_016617855.1. Classification (NCBI taxonomy): domain Eukaryota; kingdom Metazoa; phylum Mollusca; class Bivalvia; order Unionida; family Unionidae; genus Megalonaias; species Megalonaias nervosa. The sequence goes on along the minus strand of JAECUM010075519.1, from coordinate 271,104 downwards.
ATATATCTTGCTCAGTTTTCTGCAGTTCCTGCTCGTAAAAACTACCAGTTATAGGCTCACCCAATAAATCTTTCAGCGCGTATGTTACAGGTATTGTCAGTAAACTTTATCAACAACAAATACTTCTTCGCTCCAGTTTGAAGTAAATCCTTTTTCAAATGTTTATTTTTCGTCAGAGAAATTCTAACTTTATCACCAATTTTAAATTTATGTCTGCGGTACATGTTTTCATTTGCAAGAATAGGATTTTTAGTTGAATCATTTGGTGACATTTGTATTGATCTGTGCTTCGTGTTATTATATTTATCAACAACCTGCTGTAGATTGTCAATATATTTATTTGTAGTTTTGCTGTCAAATGTTTAGTGTACTATTAAATCGCTCGACGATGACGCTCTTACCTTCATTTCCAGTAACATATTATTTGATGTAATTTTGCTCCAAAAACTGCTCAATTTTTTTTATAAAAAAAACTCCACTTCATCATCAGTCCAGATTCTGTTTGGTTTTCTTTCTGTACTTGTTATTATTTGTTTTAGTGCATCAGTTATCGCTGTTCCTGTTTTATCTGAAACGGGTACACTAGACGCGTATTGACTAAAAACACATACAACGTTAAAAAGATATTTTTGTTATCGTTAAAATGAGCAAGATTTGACACATCAATTAAATCTATCCCCCAGATATCGTCAACGGCATTTGCGACAACTTTACGTCGCGGAAACTTTTTTTTTTTAGGTTTGTGTAGCTCTGATGCCAGCGATTCCGTCGCTCCGAGTGTGAGTTTATATTTTGCTCCAATAAATCCCTGTACCAGCCTTCTATCAAGTCGTTCTCTGATTCCTTTTGGTTTCATGTCGCGTAGTTTATGTAGCATTACTTTATAGCAGCCGTGCTTATCTTGTCCGTTATCACGGTAGCAGATATCGTGACGCATTGCTATTGCATCAACTTGATTGTAAGGCTCTTGTTCTGGTAATGGATTATCGTTTTCATCTAGTTGTTTATCTAGCGGATGTCTGGTCCAGTGTATATATGGCCTGGTAATGTCCAACCTCCTTTTAGTTTCGGCAACCTGGCAATTAATTTATGTATATCTATACCTGTTCCAATTATTTCTCTGTTGTTGCATTTCTGACAGTATGTAACAATTTTATTTAGCTCCAGACAGAGATCTCTATCACAATCATACTCGCATATCATTATTTATTAATCATCTACTAAAATAACCTTGTCGCACATTCCAGCTCCCGATAATTTCTTTAAAAACGTACTTTCTCTTTTATCACAGATTGCACAAATACTTTTTAGCATCATCCTGTTGTTATTTTTTTTTTCTTCTTTTGTTTCATCTTTATTTTCTCTTTTAGTTTTGCATTTGACACAATATGTTGACATATTCCTTAGTTTAGATAAAATTAATTGCAATCTCATCATTAACGTGAGAAGGTTGATTGTCAAACTGTAAAATAAATTTTAAAAAATTGAATTTAGGCTGGGGCATTTGTTTTATAAACATTATACAATAGTATCTACAAGCTGATGTTTCAACTGGCTGAATCTGATTAGACAAATAATTTATTATTTTATATTTTTGGTTGATATATTTTTTTACTACATCACTGGGAGGAATTCCAAATGAATGAAAAAAGTTGTTATTGTAAACTGCTACCCAGTGTGTGCCAGATCCGTCGTTAAAATCTTGTATATTTATCACACACGAACCACCAGCTGGTGCATTGTCAAGTTCATCTTTGGAATAAACTCCGTAGCAATTTTTTATTTTTTTTAGCTTATCAAGTATATTGATGTTACTTAACGCGGGCGTGTTCCTGGTAATGTTAGTCCTCGACCTATTCCCAGCAGATTGGGCAACAGACTTCCCGCTACTCCCGCCAGTAATGGTCCTATAAATCCGCCCTTTTTTGTTTTCGCGATCGCGTCTTTTTTTTTTCCTTGTTGTCTTTCTTTTTGCTGTCTTTCGTCGGGGCATTATATTAAAGATTTAGACACAAATTTTCTTTATACCGTCTCCAGAGACAGCCTTTTTTGTTGCGCCAGATACTGCGCCAGATGCTACTGATAATCCTAATGTACCAAGTACGGGCAAAATTTTAGGTATTAACGTTTTGGCTATTGTGGCTATTGCCGGACCAAGAAAACCGCCTAGCTTAGCCATTGCAGTTACTTGCGACGCGCTTAGATTTAAAACAAACGCTTTACCGCGATCGTATTTATTTATCTGTGTTTTAGTATCATTAATTTTGTTAAAGTACCGCCCGTTGTCGATGAATTAACTTTTAGTGATACCGGCTTTTGCCTAGCAATAGCAGCCGCTAATCTTTTAACTTGACCGTCAGTCAAATATATTTCTTTTTCGATGTATTTTATCATATATCGAGAGAGTTATATCAAACTTGGACTGTCATTTTACCTCTGACAGAGTCAATTGTTATAAATCTGTCGCTGATCACCAGCGCATAAACGTACAACGCATCTGGAACCATACCTAATGTCCAGGTAATTTCAATATCAGCTGTCGAATCAACACCTCGCTCGTTGCGTTTACTAACATCAAAATAAAATATCGGATAAAGTGTACGAAATTGAGATCAATCTTCAACGTCCTGATATTTCTGCACTGCGTCCATAAGATACATGTACGGTCGAGTAAGGTTTTTATTAGCGTCATCCGCGAAATTGCATTCTATCGCTCGTTCCGGATACTGCTTGGAGTTTATCCTGGCGAATATTCTCCTAACATCAGCGTTATCAAATATTGCGTTATTTTGTTGCTGGTTACCGCGTCGCGCTTGTCGCTGAAATACAACAAATAATTGTTGTGGTAGTTGTTCGCTTGAAGTTGTTGTGACGCGCCATGTGTAGTCGGTAGTATTTGGGACTGCAGTCTGATATATTTTATGTTGCTGAAAATAAATTTTCTTTGTATATTTTTGAAGCATATCATTTAATTCTACTGCTTTTGTGGATGACAATGTTATTCGTGGCATCCATAAAGCAAGTTTGTTTATAATAAATTGTACATCGGAGCCGCCAACCCGAAGTAAACAATCATTTTGTTCTGCCCGATCTAAAATAAGTGTGTGTTTAACTCCACGAAACACTTTATTATAATCGCGACAAAATCCAAATATTATACTCAATGGCAGCATCATTGTAATTTGACTTGATCCTGCTGCAAGTGCCTTTCTCCTAGCATGACCATCATTGTAACGTATATTTCTTACGCTGATTGCGTTATTAATCAAATCTAACATTGCAACACCGTCCGCAGCTGCACATGATGGTGTTATACCAAGATTATTACAAGCAGCAGTAAGTGCAACTCTTGTAGCGTCTGCGTTAGCGCCTGCAGCTGGTGGGCTATACCAAAATTGACAACATTAGCAATAAGAAAATTTCTTACAATTACAGTATCTGCAGCTGCATCAGCCTCATGCACTAATGCTCCTCTTGAAATAAATTCACCTGGCGCAGCTTCACCAGCTCCAGTATCCTTAAACCACATCATGTTAGTTGCAGTCGATCTAGAGTAATCGTCACTAAACGAAATAATACTTAGTATTGTACTTGCAACTTCTAGGTGACTTGAAATATCTTCCACTGTTTGATTAGCTAGCTGATACCTGGCACTTTTAAATAGGCTCCAACCGTTGTTTATGTGAGCTATTTCTGCTCCAGCTGCAATTACAGCAGGTGGATTAGCTACTGTCATAATCTGACCACGAACTTCCCACATTGCTTTATGAGGCAAAAAAAATACCTCCTCGTCGCGTGTATTAAATGTCCTAACGCCAACTTTATTGACTCTTCCGTCAATTGCATATTTATTTCTGTTATTTGATCTTCAACATTTAGCGGATAATAAATAACCTACCGTGGATTAATTTGCATAAGTGAACCCGGAGGAACGTCCGGCGAAAAACTGTATATTGTTTGTCCTTTACTGCCTTTAGCCAAGTAAGATCCAGGTGCAATAGAGCAATTTATTAATATTGTGTTTACGTCAGTTGTATTTACTGGCAGATCACCTTCATATGTTACAGTTTGTTCCGTATTTGATCCGTATCGTCGATGATAAAATCCGAGCAGTGACGCAACGCTTGCTGACGATGAAAAATCGATCATCATATTATTCTTTAATGTTATTTTAGCACGTAACGTGTTATAATTTGGTGTTAGCTCAAAGTTGTTAGCGTCCACCGTGTTGTTATTTGCAATAACCTCTTTTATTGCTTTATTTAGATTAGTGATATTATAGGCGCCTTGTGGAATTGTAAATCTTATCCACGACGACAATTTCGGTTGAAATGTAAATTCATCATTAACATTAGTTTTTACATTAGCCATAGAATGCCACGCCGTGCAGGAAATTAGTCCAATTTCATATTTTTTCTCAGGATCCAGTTGTATTGGTGGAATCTAATTTACTGAAAAATTTGCGCTATCTTTTGCAGCGCTTGCGGTGCTACAGTCGAGTAATAATGTTGTTGACATCTTTATTTATTAGATTATATAATTATATCGCCCGCGATTATATCGTGGTGTAAAATTTCATATTCGTCCGATGTTAGTAATTCTTTCGATCTTAGATGATCAAGTATATCAACTACTTCATTGTCAATTTCAGCATCGATATTTCCAGCTTCTTTCGATGATATCAACAGCATTAATCTCCCGATCATATCGGCTGTTGATGTAATACTCTTACTCCAGTTCCAACTTTTTTTTGCAGCGATGATAATCGTGAAATTCAAACCAACCTTTTAACCTCATTCCTCCATTACGTTTAGTTTTAAATCTCATTACTGCACTCCTAAAAACAGAAGCAATAACACTATTTCTAAAGGTGTCCTCATATTTATAAAGATCTTCAATTTTTGTAACTTTTTTCATATCATTGTGAGCTTGCACACCAGCGTTTATAACTGCGTCTAGTTTTTTAATTCATCGTATCTGTCTTCTTCCCAATTTTCAATATTATCAACGTTAATATTATGATTTATTAAAATGATAGTATTCCTGATCTGTTATTCCAACTTGCGCTTGATCTAGAATAATTTTTCTCCGTTGCTCAATATCTGATAGAACCGCTTGTTGGCTAATATCCCTTGTTACAGTTGGCTCAAATGTTGCTTCTCTAGCTTCACTTGCAATAACTGGCTCAAATGTTGTTTCACTTGCCATAACTGGATCTTGTTGACTCTCCGTCACAGTTGGTTGTAACATTTCTCTGATTTGATATGGATTATCAATTAACCGATCTAGTTCAGCTTGTCTGGTAGTAGGGTCATCTATATGCTCCTCAAGTGGCATGGTCAGTATTCGGTTTTCATCTATTTCTTTTGCTTTGGTGCTCAAAACATTAAGGTGATGAGTGTACCTGCTTTTCTTTATTTGAGTAATGGCTTTAATGTAAAGATCGGCAATAATACTGTGTCGGAATTTTCTAATATCTTCTCTGTAATTTTCATTTTCTAGCACTACTTCTTTGATATATTTCTGACTTTCTTCCGCTATCTCCGTTAACTTTTTAATCTTTATCATCAGCGTTGTATTCTTTCTTTAAAATCTCGCTTACTCTTGAATCCTCGAAATTGTGTTCTTCGTTGAACAGCTTCTACTCGTAATCTTTTATTTTGTTGTTTATACTTTCTAGAGCATCTTTGAACATTTCTCTGTACTGAACATCCAATCCATGCTCTTTTCTAGAAGCTTCTCTCTCAGCTTCATCGTTCTCATACATCCCCCTTAAAGCTTTATCAGCTTTACTTTCCGTTTCTTGTTGTTGTTTTCTTATATCTTCCATCATCTTCATCATCTCATCCAACCTTCCTCCCGTCGACCCAACTGCCACTGTCTGCGATAATTTTCGTTCAAGCGCTAACGGATCACGAATCAACCGACCTATCTCAGTTTGTCTTCTGTCAGGATTAACAATGTACTCTGTAAATGCCTCAGCCAACCTTCTTCTTTTTTCTTTCTCAGATATTACAATAACTTTTTCAGTAGCGGTTTCTTGTTGTTCTTTAATTAATCCAAGTAAACCTTTTTCCTGTAATTTTTTAAGTTCTTCTTCCGATAGCGGTAAGGTTTCAGGTTGTTTTCCAAGTAAAGCCTCAGTAACTGGTTTTAAAATTCTAGCTGATTCCTCCGCGGCAACTGCTTGTCCACGTCGTGCTTCTTGAACTTTTTTTCTAAATTCTGCATGAGATTGAGCAATTTTCTTTAGATCTTCTATATATTTTCTGTACTTTGCGCGTTTAACCATATTATTATTCAATAACAGTTTGATAAAACTTTAGATACTTTTCAATACAGCAGCGGAACATTTTTTTTTTTTTTTGGATCACGTGCAAATCTATCGAATAAAAAGAAATTATATTTGTCTTTTGTTGCCTTATGATAAAGTTCAATAAGTTTATCTTTTGTTACGTCGCCACATTGCTCGTTTGCAATATTTCTGACGTCAACGTTGTCGAGCCCGGGAAATAATATAAAGGAACCGGTATGTCGTCTAATAAATTTATCGACGTCGTAAAATCCCTGAGCGAGATTGACAGAGTTACATTTTTTATTACGTGACAGTGAAAAATAAGATCTTATTTTATTCATCTCTTCATTTTTAAGTGGAATATCATCAAAAACAACTATCTTATGCTCATCTGAGTCAAGTTGATTAACTGGAATAAGTTCCTCTGGTGGTCTAATAATAAAAAAATCTTCACCAACCTCAAGATCATCACGAAGCTTGTTATTGTATTCGCTCAATAATTCGTATTTATCCTGCTGTGGATTAATAAATATAAACTCTGTCGTAGTTAAAATTATCGCCCAGCAGTAAATTCATCAGCAAATTTGCTTCCCCGATCCAGTTCTTCCAACAACGAGATAATGACAATCTGGCAGATCACTGTTGTGTTTATGTTGCACCAGCCGCTCTGTGTCAAAATTTAATATCGACGATGGCTTTGTCATTGTTATAAACTAAGTTTATATAAAATTGTCAGACAATAAACAAATAATGAGCTATTATACAAGATTTGGAACAACATTAGGAGATTCGTCGGCTGTAAGTACAACAATAACAAATGGCAACATTGATTTATCAGGCTACCTAAAAAAGCTGGCGATAAAATGACAGGCAATTTATTGATGTCAATCAAAGAGTACTAGGTTTAGAAACAAATTATCTGCCAATAAGTGTTGTTGATACACAAACTGTTAGTTATGCACAACTAAAATCTGTTGACGTTAATAAACTATCATTGACGGGAGGAACTTTAAGCGGTAACTTAGATATGTCAGGGGAAAAAAAATTATAAATTTGGAAACCGCATATCCACTAGCAAACTTAAATCAAACCCAAGCGGTAAGTTATTTACAGTTGAAGTATGTGGATGGCAACAAGCTTGACAAAACCGGTGGAACGGTTACAGGCAACATTAATATATCGAGTAAAAAATTATTGGGTTGGAAACTGCGTATCCACCAGCAAATGTTGATAATACACAAGCTGTAAGTTATGCGCAGCTAAAATCTGTTGACGATAACAAGCTTAATAAAGCTGGCGACTCAATGACAGGTAACCTGATAATGAGCAGTAACTCAAAAATAACTGGATTACCGACAACCTCGCCACCAGCTAATGAGACTGATGGTATTAGTTATGCTCAGTTAAAAGAAGAACTCACCCCGTATTTAAAACGATCCGGTGGAACAATGTCAGGCAATATAAATATGAGAAACAATAAAATAACGACGACATATGTTCCAGTTAACCCTAATGATCTAACAAATAAAGCGTATGTTAATGGTATATCTAGTGGTGATATTAAATGAACCAAAAATAATGTTGGGTATATTCCAACACTTTTTAAGGCAACTGATAACTGAGTTGGGTTTGAGGTAAGCGCATCAACACATTATCCTGAAAACTATCCTTATCACGCTTTCTCTGATAGACAAGAATGGACAACTAACGGAGAAGTTGAAAACTTTTGGATTAAAATTAAATGTCCTATTGCAGTTGCTATTTGGCAATTTTATGTGCGAGGTCTATCAAACTCTAGTGTTGGTCGAATTTATAATTCGCGATTGGAAGGATCAAACGATGATATCAACTGGGTAATATTGTATAGCACAGAGAATACGTATATTTCAACAACACAGTACTTTACAATTCCAACTGAAAATACTGTTAACAAGCACTTGTATTTTCGAATTTATATTGTCACGGCTGAAGATCCGTTTCCAGTATTGACAGCAGTTCAAATATACACACTCGATGATCAAATTTAATTTAATGCTACAAAATAATATCAGAACCACCAATCTCTAGAGATAATCAAAATTTTTAAGAGGAAATTGATAATCTCAATGATGTTGGGGAGGAAAAGTTTTTTGAAGAAGTCGAAAAAGCAAGGTTGGAAGAAAATATTGATTCTTACTACAACATAAGTGAAGAAGATGATGTTCCACTTCCATCACTCCAACGCTCTAGACAATTATCATTACGAAATTATTACGATGAAATTGAGAAAATACTCACGAAACCATCTGAAAATATAATGTTGAGAATAGCTTCTGTTATTGGTCTTCTCACAATTGAACGAGACAGACTCCGAAAAGTAATGCTAATAAATTTTATAGTCGTATACGCAATTATCAGACAACATCTTGTCCTCAAAAATTTTACGTTGGATCAAATAAGCTTGGTACTAGTGTTTATTGATGAAACAGAAAGAGAATACGGTAATTTGGTAAATAAAACAGATTTGTATGAACGTGAGGTAGAAAACACGTTTGATTCCTACAGTTGGTTAAAGAAAAATAAGGTACTAACAGATGAACGATATAGAAATACTTCATCAGATGTTTATGACAAATATAGAGATTTTATAGCTGATCCTAACAATAATAAGTTTCGTGAGTTTCTTGATTTGATTGTTGGTACTAGAGCTTTTAATATCGTGTAAAAATTGTAAACAAATATTGTATAATGAAAAAACAGATCGTTGATTTCAATCATATTTCAGGGGAAATTCCAAAACAGGATGTTGACGCACTAATGCAATATTACAAATTTTATCATTCAAACCTCTGGTGTGTTAAACAATGTTATAAGCATTATAGTATAATACTTCAGTCAATATCATATTTACCACTTCTAATGACCAGCTCTGGTATAATCTCAAGTGGAGTATCATTAAACCCGTTTTTATTAATAATATCTGGTGTTGGTGTTTCTCTTGCGACAGCGTGTAAAAAAAAATTGAGCCTCGACTTGAGACCAAAAAAAAAAATGCTTATAAAACAGTTAGTATCACTTATAAAAAATTACTTGATCAGATACGATCTTATCTGAGAGGTGCAAAATATGATATGGACGACTTAATACGCGAGTTTCGTATTATTGACAGTATGTTAACAGATATTCTACTAATGAGAGTTAGCAAGTATGAAAAAATTACCATAAAATATGGTTATGATATAGTAGTAGTAGTAGTAAATGAGAGTTTCTGTCTCAGAGACTCCCTTACCCCGACAAAACATATTTTGTCAGAAATATGCTAGAAAGCCTTATCATGTGAAAGTCATTATTTTGAGCTAGAAATGGCTGGTGATAAAATGTCAACAAAGAAGCGTTTTGGAGGGGGAAGGAGTCTCTGAGATAGATACCTCATTTACTATTACTACTACAATAAACCATCTCATAAGCTTTTCTGGTCTATGATCAGTAAAACTAAAAATTAAAACAAACCTTTATTTCACAAGTTGAAATCATATTTTTCTTTGATACAATTTACATCTACAATAATGAGATATTCTTAAATTCTTTAAAATAACTTGTCTTTGCGTTTGCGCCTGTAATGTCATAAACGTGCAACTTCATATTCAAAATGTTCTAAAACGAATACTTCAATATTAGTTGCTTAGACGATGAACTCAGTGCCTAAATGTTCTAACTGGAAAACAGGGGAAAGTGTGCGTTTACTTGTAAATTTTTTAGTCTACTATTTCTCACTCAATGTCATGCAAAGGATTTATGAATGTTCCAGAAACTCTGTGATCATAAGATTCAATGAATTTGAGTAATATTTATGATATTTCCTAATTTTATAATATTTATATATGCAAATTCATTGTAGTCTGCACAAAATCCTGTCACCAATAATGCCAGATAAATTAAAAAAGAGGCATTAAAGAAATTGTTGCTCATGGGTTAGGGTCAGGAACCGATTCGAAGCATGGCTGAGTCAACCTTGCTTTCATGACGTGGTCAAGCGAAATTCATGGGCAAAGGAGACAATTTCACCAAAATCGTCCCTAACGTGACTCATATCCTCAGATTAAGCAAGGCCATCCTGATCTGCTGAAAACTTGTCACAAATATGCATTTTTGTCGCCAAAATCGCCACTGAATGCTACAAGTCCCTGAGTGACGTAGAAAGTCACTGATTTATTAGGTCAATCGAATAAACATACAAGAGAATTAGCTTTGCACACAACAAAATGAGGATAAGATTTACATTTGTGCAAAAGAAGGGATTGGAAGATAAAATCGCAATTCTACACTCTACTAAGTTTTTTTTCTTTCTTCTGCTGTTAGAAGAATTTTACCAGATTCGCCTTGCATTATAATAACGTCAACAGAGCAAGAATGTCCTGATAAACATTTTTGCACTGCCTCGGCAAGTTCTTGGTAATTTAATATATTAACGTTCTGATGATACTTTATCTCTTTAGTCATTTATTATTATAATAAATTAGATAAAAATGTATTATAATATGAATTTAATGAAACGACTTGATGATATTTACGTGGACGATAATTTTACACCGCGATATAATACAATCGCAAGCGATATAAAATTTGAGTCGGTTGGTTATTCAGAAGATGATATTTTATTTAACAATGACGATGAACAAGACGAGATCGTGGACGTGGTTGATAAAAAATATTACAGCAGACCGACAACTGGACAATATAATATTAAGTATCATATCGCCAAAAAAATAAAATTTAATTTTACTGTTGCCGAGCAATCTGGTGTTAGCTCAAAGTTGTCAGCGTCCACCGTGTTGTCATTTGCAATAACCTCTTTTATTGTTTTATTTAGATCAATGATATTATAGGCGCCTTGTGGAATTGTAAATCTTATCCACGACGACAATTTCGGTTGAAATGTAAATTCATCATTAACATTAGTTTTTACATTAGCCATAGAATGCCACGCCGTGCAGGAAATTAGTCCAATTTCATATTTTTTCTCAGGATCCAGTTGTATTGGTGGAATCTAATTTACTGAAAAATTTGCGCTATCTTTTGCAGCGCTTGCGGTGCTACAGTCGAGTAATAATGTTGTTGACATCTTTATTTATTAGATTATATAATTATATCGCCCGCGATTATATCGTGGTGTAAAATTTCATATTCGTCCGATGTTAGTAATTCTTTCGATCTTAGATGATCAAGTATATCAACTACTTCATTGTCAATTTCAGCATCGATATTTCCAGCTTCTTTCGATGATATCAACAGCATTAATCTCCCGATCATATCGGCTGTTGATGTAATACTCTTACTCCAGTTCCAACTTTTTTTACAGCGATGATAATCGTGAAATTCAAACCAACCTTTTAACCTCATTCCTCCATTACGTTTAGTTTTAAATCTCATTACTGCACTCCTAAAAACAGAAGCAATAACACTATTTCTAAAGGTGTCCTCATATTTATAAAGATCTTCAATTTTTGTAACTTTTTTCATATCATTGTGAGCTTGCACACCAGCGTTTATAACTGCGTCTAGTTTTTTAATTCATCGTATCTGTCTTCTTCCCAATTTTCAATATTATCAACGTTAATATTATGATTTATTAAAATGATAGTATTCCTGATCTGTTATTCCAACTTGCGCTTGATCTAGAATAATTTTTCTCCGTTGCTCAATATCTGATAGAACCGCTTGTTGGCTAATATCCCTTGTTACAGTTGGCTCAAATGTTGCTTCTCTAGCTTCACTTGCAATAACTGGCTCAAATGTTGTTTCACTTGCCATAACTGGATCTTGTTGACTCTCCGTCACAGTTGGTTGTAACATTTCTCTGATTTGATATGGATTATCAATTAACCGATCTAGTTCAGCTTGTCTGGTAGTAGGGTCATCTATATGCTCCTCAAGTGGCATGGTCAGTATTCGGTTTTCATCTATTTCTTTTGCTTTGGTGCTCAAAACATTAAGGTGATGAGTGTACCTGCTTTTCTTTATTTGAGTAATGGCTTTAATGTAAAGATCGGCAATAATACTGTGTCGGAATTTTCTAATATCTTCTCTGTAATTTTCATTTTCTAGCACTACTTCTTTGATATATTTCTGACTTTCTTCCGCTATCTCCGTTAACTTTTTAATCTTTATCATCAGCGTTGTATTCTTTCTTTAAAATCTCGCTTACTCTTGAATCCTCGAAATTGTGTTCTTCGTTGAACAGCTTCTACTCGTAATCTTTTATTTTGTTGTTTATACTTTCTAGAGCATCTTTGAACATTTCTCTGTACTGAACATCCAATCCATGCTCTTTTCTAGAAGCTTCTCTCTCAGCTTCATCGTTCTCATACATCCCCCTTAAAGCTTTATCAGCTTTACTTTCCGTTTCTTGTTGTTGTTTTCTTATATCTTTCATCATCTTCATCATCTCATCCAACCTTCCTCCCGTCGACCCAACTGCCACTGTCTGCGATAATTTTCGTTCAAGCGCTAACGGATCACGAATCAACCGACCTATCTCAGTTTGTCTTCTGTCAGGATTAACAATGTACTCTGTAAATGCCTCAGCCAACCTTCTTCTTTTTTCTTTCTCAGATATTACAATAACTTTTTCAGTAGCGGTTTCTTGTTGTTCTTTAATTAATCCAAGTAAACCTTTTTCCTGTAATTTTTTAAGTTCTTCTTCCGATAGCGGTAAGGTTTCAGGTTGTTTTCCAAGTAAAGCCTCAGTAACTGGTTTTAAAATTCTAGCTGATTCCTCCGCGGCAACTGCTTGTCCACGTCGTGCTTCTTGAACTTTTTTTCTAAATTCTGCATGAGATTGAGCAATTTTCTTTAGATCTTCTATATATTTTCTGTACTTTGCGCGTTTAACCATATTATTATTCAATAACAGTTTGATAAAACTTTAGATACTTTTCAATACAGCAGCGGAACATTTTTTTTTTTTTTTGGATCACGTGCAAATCTATCGAATAAAAAGAAATTATATTTGTCTTTTGTTGCCTTATGATAAAGTTCAATAAGTTTATCTTTTGTTACGTCGCCACATTGCTCGTTTGCAATATTTCTGACGTCAACGTTGTCGAGCCCGGGAAATAATATAAAGGAACCGGTATGTCGTCTAATAAATTTATCGACGTCGTAAAATCCCTGAGCGAGATTGACAGAGTTACATTTTTTATTACGTGACAGTGAAAAATAAGATCTTATTTTATTCATCTCTTCATTTTTAAGTGGAATATCATCAAAAACAACTATCTTATGCTCATCTGAGTCAAGTTGATTAACTGGAATAAGTTCCTCTGGTGGTCTAATAATAAAAAAAATCTTCACCAACCTCAAGATCATCACGAAGCTTGTTATTGTATTCGCTCAATAATTCGTATTTATCCTGCTGTGGATTAATAAATATAAACTCTGTCGTAGTTAAAATTATCGCCCAGCAGTAAATTCATCAGCAAATTTGCTTCCCCGATCCAGTTCTTCCAACAACGAGATAATGACAATCTGGCAGATCACTGTTGTGTTTATGTTGCACCAGCCGCTCTGTGTCAAAATTTAATATCGACGATGGCTTTGTCATTGTTATAAACTAAGTTTATATAAAATTGTCAGACAATAAACAAATAATGAGCTATTATACAAGATTTGGAACAACATTAGGAGATTCGTCGGCTGTAAGTACAACAATAACAAATGGCAACATTGATTTATCAGGCTACCTAAAAAAGCTGGCGATAAAATGACAGGCAATTTATTGATGTCAATCAAAGAGTACTAGGTTTAGAAACAAATTATCTGCCAATAAGTGTTGTTGATACACAAACTGTTAGTTATGCACAACTAAAATCTGTTGACGTTAATAAACTATCATTGACGGGAGGAACTTTAAGCGGTAACTTAGATATGTCAGGGGAAAAAAAATTATAAATTTGGAAACCGCATATCCACTAGCAAACTTAAATCAAACCCAAGCGGTAAGTTATTTACAGTTGAAGTATGTGGATGGCAACAAGCTTGACAAAACCGGTGGAACGGTTACAGGCAACATTAATATATCGAGTAAAAAATTATTGGGTTGGAAACTGCGTATCCACCAGCAAATGTTGATAATACACAAGCTGTAAGTTATGCGCAGCTAAAATCTGTTGACGATAACAAGCTTAATAAAGCTGGCGACTCAATGACAGGTAACCTGATAATGAGCAGTAACTCAAAAATAACTGGATTACCGACAACCTCGCCACCAGCTAATGAGACTGATGGTATTAGTTATGCTCAGTTAAAAGAAGAACTCACCCCGTATTTAAAACGATCCGGTGGAACAATGTCAGGCAATATAAATATGAGAAACAATAAAATAACGACGACATATGTTCCAGTTAACCCTAATGATCTAACAAATAAAGCGTATGTTAATGGTATATCTAGTGGTGATATTAAATGAACCAAAAATAATGTTGGGTATATTCCAACACTTTTTAAGGCAACTGATAACTGAGTTGGGTTTGAGGTAAGCGCATCAACACATTATCCTGAAAACTATCCTTATCACGCTTTCTCTGATAGACAAGAATGGACAACTAACGGAGAAGTTGAAAACTTTTGGATTAAAATTAAATGTCCTATTGCAGTTGCTATTTGGCAATTTTATGTGCGAGGTCTATCAAACTCTAGTGTTGGTCGAATTTATAATTCGCGATTGGAAGGATCAAACGATGATATCAACTGGGTAATATTGTATAGCACAGAGAATACGTATATTTCAACAACACAGTACTTTACAATTCCAACTGAAAATACTGTTAACAAGCACTTGTATTTTCGAATTTATATTGTCACGGCTGAAGATCCGTTTCCAGTATTGACAGCAGTTCAAATATACACACTCGATGATCAAATTTAATTTAATGCTACAAAATAATATCAGAACCACCAATCTCTAGAGATAATCAAAATTTTTAAAGAGGAAATTGATAATCTCAATGATGTTGGGGAGGAAAAGTTTTTTGAAGAAGTCGAAAAAGCAAGGTTGGAAGAAAATATTGATTCTTACTACAACATAAGTGAAGAAGATGATGTTCCACTTCCATCACTCCAACGCTCTAGACAATTATCATTACGAAATTATTACGATGAAATTGAGAAAATACTCACGAAACCATCTGAAAATATAATGTTGAGAATAGCTTCTGTTATTGGTCTTCTCACAATTGAACGAGACAGACTCCGAAAAGTAATGCTAATAAATTTTATAGTCGTATACGCAATTATCAGACAACATCTTGTCCTCAAAAATTTTACGTTGGATCAAATAAGCTTGGTACTAGTGTTTATTGATGAAACAGAAAGAGAATACGGTAATTTGGTAAATAAAACAGATTTGTATGAACGTGAGGTAGAAAACACGTTTGATTCCTACAGTTGGTTAAAGAAAAATAAGGTACTAACAGATGAACGATATAGAAATACTTCATCAGATGTTTATGACAAATATAGAGATTTTATAGCTGATCCTAACAATAATAAGTTTCGTGAGTTTCTTGATTTGATTGTTGGTACTAGAGCTTTTAATATCGTGTAAAAATTGTAAACAAATATTGTATAATGAAAAAACAGATCGTTGATTTCAATCATATTTCAGGGGAAATTCCAAAACAGGATGTTGACGCACTAATGCAATATTACAAATTTTATCATTCAAACCTCTGGTGTGTTAAACAATGTTATAAGCATTATAGTATAATACTTCAGTCAATATCATATTTACCACTTCTAATGACCAGCTCTGGTATAATCTCAAGTGGAGTATCATTAAACCCGTTTTTATTAATAATATCTGGTGTTGGTGTTTCTCTTGCGACAGCGTGTAAAAAAAAATTGAGCCTCGACTTGAGACCAAAAAAAAAAATGCTTATAAAACAGTTAGTATCACTTATAAAAAATTACTTGATCAGATACGATCTTATCTGAGAGGTGCAAAATATGATATGGACGACTTAATACGCGAGTTTCGTATTATTGACAGTATGTTAACAGATATTCTACTAATGAGAGTTAGCAAGTATGAAAAAATTACCATAAAATATGGTTATGATATAGTAGTAGTAGTAGTAAATGAGAGTTTCTGTCTCAGAGACTCCCTTACCCCGACAAAACATATTTTGTCAGAAATATGCTAGAAAGCCTTATCATGTGAAAGTCATTATTTTGAGCTAGAAATGGCTGGTGATAAAATGTCAACAAAGAAGCGTTTTGGGGGGGGGAAGGAGACTCTGAGATAGATACCTCATTTACTATTACTACTACAATAAACCATCTCATAAGCTTTTCTGGTCTATGATCAGTAAAACTAAAAATTAAAACAAACCTTTATTTCACAAGTTGAAATCATATTTTTCTTTGATACAATTTACATCTACAATAATGAGATATTCTTAAATTCTTTAAAATAACTTGTCTTTGCGTTTGCGCCTGTAATGTCATAAACGTGCAACTTCATATTCAAAATGTTCTAAAACGAATACTTCAATATTAGTTGCTTAGACGATGAACTCAGTGCCTAAATGTTCTAACTGGAAAACAGGGGAAAGTGTGCGTTTACTTGTAAATTTTTTAGTCTACTATTTCTCACTCAATGTCATGCAAAGGATTTATGAATGTTCCAGAAACTCTGTGATCATAAGATTCAATGAATTTGAGTAATATTTATGATATTTCCTAATTTTATAATATTTATATATGCAAATTCATTGTAGTCTGCACAAAATCCTGTCACCAATAATGCCAGATAAATTAAAAAAGAGGCATTAAAGAAATTGTTGCTCATGGGTTAGGGTCAGGAACCGATTCGAAGCATGGCTGAGTCAACCTTGCTTTCATGACGTGGTCAAGCGAAATTCATGGGCAAAGGAGACAATTTCACCAAAATCGTCCCTAACGTGACTCATATCCTCAGATTAAGCAAGGCCATCCTGATCTGCTGAAAACTTGTCACAAATATGCATTTTTGTCGCCAAAATCGCCACTGAATGCTACAAGTCCCTGAGTGACGTAGAAAGTCACTGATTTATTAGGTCAATCGAATAAACATACAAGAGAATTAGCTTTGCACACAACAAAATGAGGATAAGATTTACATTTGTGCAAAAGAAGGGATTGGAAGATAAAATCGCAATTCTACACTCTACTAAGTTTTTTTTCTTTCTTCTGCTGTTAGAAGAATTTTACCAGATTCGCCTTGCATTATAATAACGTCAACAGAGCAAGAATGTCCTGATAAACATTTTTGCACTGCCTCGGCAAGTTCTTGGTAATTTAATATATTAACGTTCTGATGATACTTTATCTCTTTAGTCATTTATTATTATAATAAATTAGATAAAAATGTATTATAATATGAATTTAATGAAACGACTTGATGATATTTACGTGGACGATAATTTTACACCGCGATATAATACAATCGCAAGCGATATAAAATTTGAGTCGGTTGGTTATTCAGAAGATGATATTTTATTTAACAATGACGATGAACAAGACGAGATCGTGGACGTGGTTGATAAAAAATATTACAGCAGACCGACAACTGGACAATATAATATTAAGTATCATATCGCCAAAAAAATAAAATTTAATTTTACTGTTGCCGAGCAATCTGGTGTTAGCTCAAAGTTGTCAGCGTCCACCGTGTTGTCATTTGCAATAACCTCTTTTATTGTTTTATTTAGATCAATGATATTATAGGCGCCTTGTGGAATTGTAAATCTTATCCACGACGACAATTTCGGTTGAAATGTAAATTCATCATTAACATTAGTTTTTACATTAGCCATAGAATGCCACGCCGTGCAGGAAATTAGTCCAATTTCATATTTTTTCTCAGGATCCAGTTGTATTGGTGGAATCTAATTTACTGAAAAATTTGCGCTATCTTTTGCAGCGCTTGCGGTGCTACAGTCGAGTAATAATGTTGTTGACATCTTTATTTATTAGATTATATAATTATATCGCCCGCGATTATATCGTGGTGTAAAATTTCATATTCGTCCGATGTTAGTAATTCTTTCGATCTTAGATGATCAAGTATATCAACTACTTCATTGTCAATTTCAGCATCGATATTTCCAGCTTCTTTCGATGATATCAACAGCATTAATCCCCCGATCATATCGGCTGTTGATGTAATACTCTTACTCCAGTTCCAACTTTTTTTACAGCGATGATAATCGTGAAATTCAAACCAACCTTTTAACCTCATTCCTCCATTACGTTTAGTTTTAAATCTCATTACTGCACTCCTAAAAACAGAAGCAATAACACTATTTCTAAAGGTGTCCTCATATTTATAAAGATCTTCAATTTTTGTAACTTTTTTCATATCATTGTGAGCTTGCACACCAGCGTTTATAACTGCGTCTAGTTTTTTAATTCATCGTATCTGTCTTCTTCCCAATTTTCAATATTATCAACGTTAATATTATGATTTATTAAAATGATAGTATTCCTGATCTGTTATTCCAACTTGCGCTTGATCTAGAATAATTTTTCTCCGTTGCTCAATATCTGATAGAACCGCTTGTTGGCTAATATCCCTTGTTACAGTTGGCTCAAATGTTGCTTCTCTAGCTTCACTTGCAATAACTGGCTCAAATGTTGTTTCACTTGCCATAACTGGATCTTGTTGACTCTCCGTCACAGTTGGTTGTAACATTTCTCTGATTTGATATGGATTATCAATTAACCGATCTAGTTCAGCTTGTCTGGTAGTAGGGTCATCTATATGCTCCTCAAGTGGCATGGTCAGTATTCGGTTTTCATCTATTTCTTTTGCTTTGGTGCTCAAAACATTAAGGTGATGAGTGTACCTGCTTTTCTTTATTTGAGTAATGGCTTTAATGTAAAGATCGGCAATAATACTGTGTCGGAATTTTCTAATATCTTCTCTGTAATTTTCATTTTCTAGCACTACTTCTTTGATATATTTCTGACTTTCTTCCGCTATCTCCGTTAACTTTTTAATCTTTATCATCAGCGTTGTATTCTTTCTTTAAAATCTCGCTTACTCTTGAATCCTCGAAATTGTGTTCTTCGTTGAACAGCTTCTACTCGTAATCTTTTATTTTGTTGTTTATACTTTCTAGAGCATCTTTGAACATTTCTCTGTACTGAACATCCAATCCATGCTCTTTTCTAGAAGCTTCTCTCTCAGCTTCATCGTTCTCATACATCCCCCTTAAAGCTTTATCAGCTTTACTTTCCGTTTCTTGTTGTTGTTTTCTTATATCTTCCATCATCTTCATCATCTCATCCAACCTTCCTCCCGTCGACCCAACTGCCACTGTCTGCGATAATTTTCGTTCAAGCGCTAACGGATCACGAATCAACCGACCTATCTCAGTTTGTCTTCTGTCAGGATTAACAATGTACTCTGTAAATGCCTCAGCCAACCTTCTTCTTTTTTCTTTCTCAGATATTACAATAACTTTTTCAGTAGCGGTTTCTTGTTGTTCTTTAATTAATCCAAGTAAACCTTTTTCCTGTAATTTTTTAAGTTCTTCTTCCGATAGCGGTAAGGTTTCAGGTTGTTTTCCAAGTAAAGCCTCAGTAACTGGTTTTAAAATTCTAGCTGATTCCTCCGCGGCAACTGCTTGTCCACATCGTGCTTCTTGAACTTTTTTTCTAAATTCTGCATGAGATTGAGCAATTTTCTTTAGATCTTCTATATATTTTCTGTACTTTGCGCGTTTAACCATATTATTATTCAATAACAGTTTGATAAAACTTTAGATACTTTTCAATACAGCAGCGGAACATTTTTTTTTTTTTTTGGATCACGTGCAAATCTATCGAATAAAAAGAAATTATATTTGTCTTTTGTTGCCTTATGATAAAGTTCAATAAGTTTATCTTTTGTTACGTCGCCACATTGCTCGTTTGCAATATTTCTGACGTCAACGTTGTCGAGCCCGGGAAATAATATAAAGGAACCGGTATGTCGTCTAATAAATTTATCGACGTCGTAAAATCCCTGAGCGAGATTGACAGAGTTACATTTTTTATTACGTGACAGTGAAAAATAAGATCTTATTTTATTCATCTCTTCATTTTTAAGTGGAATATCATCAAAAACAACTATCTTATGCTCATCTGAGTCAAGTTGATTAACTGGAATAAGTTCCTCTGGTGGTCTAATAATAAAAAAAATCTTCACCAACCTCAAGATCATCACGAAGCTTGTTATTGTATTCGCTCAATAATTCGTATTTATCCTGCTGTGGATTAATAAATATAAACTCTGTCGTAGTTAAAATTATCGCCCAGCAGTAAATTCATCAGCAAATTTGCTTCCCCGATCCAGTTCTTCCAACAACGAGATAATGACAATCTGGCAGATCACTGTTGTGTTTATGTTGCACCAGCCGCTCTGTGTCAAAATTTAATATCGACGATGGCTTTGTCATTGTTATAAACTAAGTTTATATAAAATTGTCAGACAATAAACAAATAATGAGCTATTATACAAGATTTGGAACAACATTAGGAGATTCGTCGGCTGTAAGTACAACAATAACAAATGGCAACATTGATTTATCAGGCTACCTAAAAAAGCTGGCGATAAAATGACAGGCAATTTATTGATGTCAATCAAAGAGTACTAGGTTTAGAAACAAATTATCTGCCAATAAGTGTTGTTGATACACAAACTGTTAGTTATGCACAACTAAAATCTGTTGACGTTAATAAACTATCATTGACGGGAGGAACTTTAAGCGGTAACTTAGATATGTCAGAGGAAAAAAAATTATAAATTTGGAAACCGCATATCCACTAGCAAACTTAAATCAAACCCAAGCGGTAAGTTATTTACAGTTGAAGTATGTGGATGGCAACAAGCTTGACAAAACCGGTGGAACGGTTACAGGCAACATTAATATATCGAGTAAAAAATTATTGGGTTGGAAACTGCGTATCCACCAGCAAATGTTGATAATACACAAGCTGTAAGTTATGCGCAGCTAAAATCTGTTGACGATAACAAGCTTAATAAAGCTGGCGACTCAATGACAGGTAACCTGATAATGAGCAGTAACTCAAAAATAACTGGATTACCGACAACCTCGCCACCAGCTAATGAGACTGATGGTATTAGTTATGCTCAGTTAAAAGAAGAACTCACCCCGTATTTAAAACGATCCGGTGGAACAATGTCAGGCAATATAAATATGAGAAACAATAAAATAACGACGACATATGTTCCAGTTAACCCTAATGATCTAACAAATAAAGCGTATGTTAATGGTATATCTAGTGGTGATATTAAATGAACCAAAAATAATGTTGGGTATATTCCAACACTTTTTAAGGCAACTGATAACTGAGTTGGGTTTGAGGTAAGCGCATCAACACATTATCCTGAAAACTATCCTCATCACACTTTCTCTGATAGACAAGAATGGACAATTAACTGAGAAGTTGAAAACTTTTGGATTAAAATTAAATGTCCTATTGCAGTTGCTATTTGGCAATTTCATGTGCGAGGTCTATCAAACTCTAGTGTTGGTCGAATTTATAATTCGCGATTGGAAGGATCAAACGATGATATCAACTGGGTAATATTGTATAGCACAGAGAATACGTATATTTCAACAACACAGTACTTTACAATTCCAACTGAAAATACTGTTAACAAGTACTTGTATTTTCGAATTTATATTGTCACGGCTGAAGATCCGTTTCCAGTATTGACAGCAGTTGAAATATACACACTCGATGATCAAATTTAATCTAATGCTATAAAATAATGTCAGAACCACCAATTATAACCGTTGCAAAAGAACTTTATAGAATTATTTTTAATCCGTCCGCAAGTTTTGTGATAGAGAATTATAACAACAAATCACAAAAAAATATATGATATGAAATCTCTTTACGTTGCTTTAATGAAAAATCCAACATTACCAGAAAATGAAAAAAATTTTATTCGCGTTATGCATATGCGAGGACCACAACTAATAGAAGCAATAGAAAACTTTGATATTATAAACAGATACGTCATCCTGATGATTGTCTAGAAGAAAAAAAAATTTTTGAATTCCTGATGAGAAAAAAAATTGCTCGAGCTTGACAAGGAAAATATTGATACAATAATTCAATCATATCTGATAAGAGTACGAGCTCATAATGTAATGAATCAGGAAGAAAAAAAACGAATAAACGACAATCATGATCGTCTTGACAAACTAGCGGAATCTAAAATAATAAAATTAAAAGGAAACAAATAATTATACAATAGCTTTTCAAAACGAGAAATTTTTAAGCATCTTGGTATGTACTATCACGACAAGGAAACCCTAGTTAAAATCGCTAGTATAAAAGTTGATATAACGTTTATTGAGGTGTACTCGACAGCAATTCTACCGATGATACGTAAAAAACCAGAATTCGAACCGATTATTGTTAACAAATCTCTAGAGATAATCAAAATTTTTAACGAGGAAATTGATAATCTCAATGATGTTGGGGAGGAAAAGTTTTTTGAAGAAGTCGAAAAAGCAAGGTTGGAAGAAAATATTGATTCTTACTACAACATAAGTGAAGAAGATGATGTTCCACTTCCATCACTCCAACGCTCTAGACAATTATCATTACGAAATTATTACGATGAAATTGAGAAAATACTCACGAAACCATCTGAAAATATAATGTTGAGAATAGCTTCTGTTATTGGTCTTCTCACAATTGAACGAGACAGACTCCGAAAAGTAATGCTAATAAATTTTATAGTCGCATACGCAATTATCAGACAACATCTTGTCCTCAAAAATTTTACGTTGGATCAAATAAGCTTGGTACTAGTGTTTATTGATGAAACAGAAAGAGAATACGGTAATTTGGTAAATAAAACAGATTTGTATGAACGTGAGGTAGAAAACACGTTTGATTCCTACAGTTGGTTAAAGAAAAATAAGGTACTAACAGATGAACGATATAGAAATACTTCATCAGATGTTTATGACAAATATAGAGATTTTATAGCTGATCCTAACAATAATAAGTTTCGTGAGTTTCTTGATTTGATTGTTGGTACTAGAGCTTTTAATATCGTGTAAAAATTGTAAACAAATATTGTATAATGAAAAAACAGATCGTTGATTTCAATCATATTTCAGGGGAAATTCCAAAACAGGATGTTGACGCACTAATGCAATATTACAAATTTTATCATTCAAACCTCTGGTGTGTTAAACAATGTTATAAGCATTATAGTATAATACTTCAGTCAATATCATATTTACCACTTCTAATGACCAGCTCTGGTATAATCTCAAGTGGAGTATCATTAAACCCGTTTTTATTAATAATATCTGGTGTTGGTGTTTCTCTTGCGACAGCGTGTAAAAAAAAATTGAGCCTCGACTTGAGACCAAAAAAAAAAAAATGCTTATAAAACAGTTAGTATCACTTATAAAAAATTACTTGATCAGATACGATCTTATTTGAGAGGTGCAAAATATGATATGGACGACTTAATACGCGAGTTTCGTATTATTGACATATGTTAACAGATATTCTACCAATGAGAGTTAGCAAGTACGAAAAGATTACCATAAAATATGGTTATGATATAGTAGTAGTAGTAGAAGTAAATGAGAGTTTCTGTCTCAGAGACTCCCTTACGCCGACAAAACATATTTTGCCAGAAATATGCTAGAAAGCCTTATCATGTGAAAGTCATTATTTTGAGCTAGAAATGGCTGGTGATAAAATGTCAACAAAGAAGCGTTTTGGAGGGGAAGGAGTCTCTGAGATAGATACCTCATTTACTATTACTACTACAATAAACCATCTCATAAGCTTTTCTGGTCTATGATCAGTAAAGCTAAAAATTTAAAACAAACTTTTGTTTCACAAGCTGAAATCATATTTTTCTTTGAAACAATTTACACCTACAATAATGAGATATTCTTAAATTCTTTAAAATAACTTGTCTTTGCGTTTGCGCCTGTAATGTCATAAACGTGCAACTTCATATTCAAAATGTTCTAAAACGAATACTTCAATATTAGTTGCTTAGATGATGAAATCAGTGCCTAAATGTTCTAAAACGAATACTTCAATATTAGTTGCTTAGATGATGAACTCAGTGCCTAAATGTTCTAACTGGAAAACAGGGGAAAGTGTGCGTTTACTTGTAAATTTTTTAGTCTACTATTTCTCACTCAATGTCATGCAAAGGATTTATGAATGTTCCAGAAACTCTGTGATCATAAGATTCAATGAATTTGAGTAATATTTATGATATTTCCTAATTTTATAATATTTATATATGCAAATTCATTGTAGTCTGCACAAAATCCTGTCACCAATAATGCCAGATAAATTAAAAAAGAGGCATTAAAGAAATTGTTGCTCATGGGTTAGGGTCAGGAACCGATTCGAAGCATGGCTGAGTCAATCTTGCTTTCGTGACGTGGTCAAGCGAAATTCATGGGCAAAGGAGACAATTTCACCAAAATCGTCCCTAACGTGACTCATATCGTCAAATTAAGCAAGGCCATCCTGATCTGCTGAAAACTTGTCACAAATGTGCATTTTTGTCGCCAAAATGCGACGTAAATCGCCACTGAATGCTACAAGTCCCTGAGTGACGTAGAAAGTCACTGATTTATTAGGTCAATCGAATAAACATACAAGAGAATTAGCTTTGCACACAACAAAATGAGGATAAATTTTACATTTGTGCAAAAAAAGGGATTGGAAGATAAAATCGCAATTCTACACTCCACTCCCAAACGATAAGCCCAAATAAGTCTTAGCAAACGAAAAAAATATCAGAAATATAAACTCATGCCAAATTATATCTAACTTAAATGGTTTTTTATAAACTGTGGAAACAAGGTTTTTTTATCCAGAAAGTTAAAAGTGTGTACAAACTGATTCAGTTACTGCATTGCATGACAATCTAATCAGGATACTTGCCTATAAAAGAGAAGAAAATAGTAACGTGAATGTCAAATCATAATCCCGTCCAGTGTTTATTAGTCTTTCATATTACCAGCAGTAGGGCATGATTCACTGGAGATTATTGACCGAAGTGTTACGTGGTGGTTTGGTGGTTATCGTAATCTAGAGGATGATCGACCACGGTATTATTGTCCGGATCGAGTAAATAATAAAATATAATATGAAATTTATAAATGGAATAAATGGAATCCTGGACATAGATACAGAATAGAACAACACGAACCTCCGTATGCAGAATATAACAATTTAATTAATTATATAAATAAAAAGTAGTAATAGGGTATACATTAGCGTCAACGGAAATCCCAGTCAAAAAGGTCGTGGGACACTTTGGCGTCAAGTGGAATTTAACATGGGGAATATTGGGACTGTATAGCGTCAAAAAATATTGGGACTGTATAGCGTCAAAAAATACTGGGTCTGTATAGCGACAAGGGAAATGGAACAGGTGGGGTGACGTCAAGGACATTGGCAACAATGTTGCAAGTGGCTGACCTCAATCTGGCAAAACAGTGACAGCGGGGGAAAAAGCTATAACGCTTGGCGGGGCGGGACATATAGCTTGATATAACGCCTGGCGGGGAGGGACATATAACATGATATAACGCTTGGCGGGGAGGGACATATAACTTTATAGACATAGACAAAGAAACAAAGACACAAACATAACACAAACACAAACACAAAACAAATACATAAATATGGCAAGGAGAGCAAATCTTTTCGAGGTAATGGAGTGGCCCTGAAAAAGGCCTTTGGGGTTTGTTTTTTTTTTTGGTTTTTTTTGTTAACATCATTCCGTTAACATAGAGGGCATCGCACGGATCTTCGTCGCTTCCTCAAACTTCGTCTGACCTCTGGACCGTAGATTAAGACTCTCTTCAGACAGCCTTGTCTCTCCACATAGGTCCTTCGTTTCCAAAGGGCTGACTCTGTCATCTGGGTAATAGCCTATGCTGATCGGACATACATGGAATAGTCCGGGTTGAACAGCATCGACGATAGGAGGGTAGATAATTCTAGGTTAGTCCATATCTTGTGACGAGAACAGGTGAAGTGAATGAAGTAAACCGCGATTATTTATAGTTGAAGAGCGGATCGAAATGGATTGAGTTCTTTCACCAATCCAAACACGCGTTACAAAATTCAGTCACAGAGCGGAGTCGGTCATCCAATCCGAAGAGAGCTACCTGTGACGTCACATTCTCTATATAGGTACTCTAGCATCTGTGCGCAGTGAATTAATGCGACAGAGTTAGAACATGGTGGAAACTAAGAAGAGGATGAATTGGGGTGCACTGGCCGTAGAAACGAGAATTGACGGCATATCAGCGTCAACCAAAACCAACACAGTCCTACTTCCAGAAGAGAACGATTTGAATTGGGATTTAGTGGATTTTTTTTTTTTTTTTTTTTTTTCTCTTCTTCACAACATAGAGTTAGAACATGACGGAAACTAAGAAGACGATGAATTGGGTGGCCCGGCTGTGGAGACGAGAAGTGATGGCATAGCAGCGGATACTAAAGCAAACAGGTCCTACTTCCAGTAGAGACCGATTTTAATTTAGATTTAGCGGATTTTCTCTCTTCTTCACAAGAATTTGTTCCCGTACCAGCACCTTCGCCACCTTCTCCTTCTTTACCACACGGCGAGGATTTTAAACAGAGACAGAAAGAAGAATTGGAGAAAATTTTGCAACAGCAGAAAGAGGCAGAACAAGAATTTCTCCTTCAACAGCAACAGCGATAAGAAGAAGAGGCAAGAAGGAAACGACAGGAAGAAGAAGAAGAAGCAGAGAAGAAACAAGGTCTAGGAGAAAAGGAGGACGGTAAAAGGCAAACGGTGACGGTACTCTTACACATTTTGGCAGAGTTAAGGAGTCTGAAACAAATTTATCAGACTTCTTTATTACGACCCAAGAGAAAAAGACCTTCCTGAGCCAAACAACCCAACCCTGTTCACAAACCTACTACGCCTGAGATACCCACCCTAGAGATTTCTACCAAATCATCGACAGGAGCAGGTCCAGAAGTAGGCCTTGGCCGTGGCAAAGGGATAAGGCAGTTAAAGCTCATTACTTCCATCTCCAGAGTTTGTTTTTAAAAGAAACACACACCCAACGGCCCTTTTCAGGGCCACTCACATCTCTCGAAAAGAGGCTACTCAGTATTTGCCAAAATCAATTAAAACTCAAAATCAATTTTTTCATCATGATGGACGTGTGTGTGTGTGTGTGTGTGTGTGTGTGTGTGTGTGTGTGTGTGTGTGTGTGTGTGTGTGTGTGTGTGTGTCCTTATTCTAAAAAGTCGAAACGTTTTCTTTCTGTTATATTCTGGTACAAATGTATAATCCAATTCACAACACATCACTTTTAAAAGTTCATTTTTCTTCTTCTTATTTTGTCTTTTCACTCTCTCCTTTTTTTGAATTTTTTCACTGTCACGGGTTTATTCTCTTCTTCCTCATTTTCTTCACGTCTTCTTTTCTTCTCTTTCCTCTCTTTCTGGACGTGTCTGGGTTCTTCCTTTGCGGAGGGTACCTCTTCTTCCTGTTCAGAACCCTTCTCTTGCTCCTGCTCCTGTTGTTTCTTAGGGCAGTCTGAAGACCAATGTCCTGTATCTTGACTTTTGTCTCTTTTAATGCCGGTCTTGCTTTGACGTTGTGGACATTCTGAAGACAAGCCCATTCTTCTGACAGATATAGCAAGTATCTTGACTTTTATCTCAAAAGGAGGGGGAGTAGTCCGTCGGCTTCTCTGAAGAAAACCTTCGTATGATACCTCGACAAAGCTCTGATCAGAAGTTCGCTCTGTGTTGACTCTTCCATCTTTCTGGTCGGATTGAGAGTGAAATTAATACTTGGAGGAAGACACTGACCCTTTCTATAGGGAAGACACTGACCTTACATGGATATAAAGGGGACCATGGCGTTTAAAATGTAGTCATCTGACTTTTTCCACTTAAGATAAAACGATCGCATCATTTCGTGAAGAAAGGAGAAAAAAGTAAGAGGCAGAAACGTGACCTATCGCCTCACACAGTAGCTGAAGTCTTGGCTCAAATTCATGCCGGAGGTTTCGAAGATGACATGAGTGAGCCAGAATCCAGACCCAGAGAGTCTACACCAAACCAATGTCCACCACCAGTAAACCCTGAAAAAGTACTACCACATTCGAGAGACGGATAAACGCTTCTCTAGAAAATTTAGAACCACAGCCTACACGTCCACGGTGAAGTTTAATGATTTCAAGTCCGACGTACAGCTGAAAAATGCAGAGGGGATCGTCACCGATGTGTGGGATTCTTTGTTAACCACACTGAAACGGCTATGCCAAGCCAAAGAAGACGATCGCTTAATACTTTCCATTTATCACGACAGTCTGAAGTCACCCGTTTCGATTAAGTTTACCAAGCAATCAGAACTGACACCTTCCAATGTCATGGACAAGATTCAACACGTACAGCAGTCCAACGGCAAGTTTCATATCACCGATGGAAATGCAACACTGAACATGGCCCACGTTTCTCTTCCCCAAGGGACCGGACGCAAAAAGGTGTTATTGGTGGACGACCTCGTCCGAATTAACAACCCTCAAGACCAGATGTGTTTAGCCTGTGCCATCGTGGTGGGACGAACGTATGCTGACAAAAACGACACGGAAGAATGGAAAAGAGCCTGGAAATCTATTCAACAATCGGACCGAGCCAAACAACAAAGAGAAGCAGAACTCCTGTTACAGCAAGTTGGCATATCCAAAGACACTGCCTGTGGCATTCCTGAAATGCAAAAATTGCAACACGTCTTAGCTCCACGCTACACATTGAAATTACACCCTCAAGAAGTGCTCGGACATCTGTTGTTTCAAAGACGGAAAATACATTCACGTCTATCATTACGATGAACATTTTGATGCCATCACTAGTATCGCCGGATTCCTGGGATACGGTTATTATTGTGAGAAATGTGACTATGGCTATAACAATCGAGAGCAACACAAGTATTGTGGATCGAAATCTGAGGGATGTTTAGCCTCCAAACCCTGTCTTGACGAAGGACAAGCACGAGTGCATTGCCCTGCTTGTCAGCGCACTTTTGTCAGCCCTACATGTTACCGACAACATCTCATGAAGCAAGGTTCACAGCAGAAAAGTGATTGTCAACTTCTGAGATAATGCCCTATTTGTGAACAAGTAATGCGTACGAATAGTGCCAAGGTACACGTATGTCGAGGAAAGAAACGATGTCACATTTGTCACCAAATCGTGGTCTTGGAACACGAATGCTACATTCAAAAATACCATTCCAAACATGAAGAGGAAGATGACCACAAGAAAGGGAATTTCATTTTCTTCGATTTCGAATGAATGCAGGAGATTGGCATTCACATTCCTAATGTGGCTCATCGAGAGTGCGAGAAGTGCATCCAAGAACCTAACTTTAGTAATTACCCTCAATGCAGCAAGATTCCTGGAGGACGTGAAAAATCTTTCGGGGACCTAACACGCTAGCCGATTTCGCCCAACGAATCTTAGACCCCATCGAGAGACGTGGAGTCAAGAGGACATCCAACATTACAGGGATTGTCATTGCTCTGCCACAGTGATGGCTCACAATTTCTCGGGATACGATGGGCAATTTCTTCTCAGATACTATACGGAACAAGGCACCGAACGTCTTAAAGAGACTTTGAACGGAGCCAAAATCATTTCCATGCAAGTGGGATAAGTGCAGTTTAAAGATTCAATGAGTTACTTGGCCATGCCATTGAGTCGAATGCCTAAAACGTTTGGAATGACAAAAATGTCCAAAGGCTATTTCCGCAATATTTCAATACCGAAGCCAATCAACACACCGTTCTGTCCCATTTGCCTGATGATCACTTCTACGACCCCGACAACATGCGCACCGAACAACGAGAAGCTATCTAAGCTTGGTACCACACTCAGGCCTCGGACCCCTTCGACTTTCAGGAAGAAATATTAAAGTATTGTCGTTCCGACGTGGACATTTTACGGTGTTGCTGTGGAAAATTTTGAGAACTGTTCATGGAGCACGGAGGGATCGATCCTTTGAAAGAAGCCTGCACCATCACCAAAGCGTGTTCCTTAGTGTACCGCCAACGATTCATGCCCGAAAACACCTTGGCTGTCATAAGACCTCAAACGACAAACTTTGTCAAACGTCAATACTCGGTCAAAGCCCTACGCTGGTTACATTACTTGTGCGACAAGGAAGACAAATGGATCCAACACACTCGCAACGGAGGAGGTGAAAACACCATCGGAACGTATTTGGTGGATGGCTGGGACTTAGAAAACCCTAAGATCGTGTACGAGTTTAATGGTTGCTTATTTACGGATGACCAATCTGTTACCCTCAACGTGACACTAAAAATCAGTTTTTCCAACGTACCATAGAAGACTTGGACCAGGCCACTTGTCAACGGCGCTTGAAGTTAGAACAGCAAGGATACCAAGTGGTGAAAATGTGGGAACACGAGTACAATCATCATTTGAAAACCGATCCCGATTTTAAACGCATCGTGGAAAGTTACAAGTTGGTGTACCCTCTGAATCCGCGGGACAGTTTGTACGGAGGACGGACGAATGCCACCTGTTTGCTGTACCAAGCCGACGAGGAGAAAGGAGAAGAAATCAAATACTTGGACGTGTGTTCTCTGTCTCCTTACATGTGCAAATATCGTCACTTTTTCCTCAAAGCATCCACAATTGCTGACGGAACACATCGACCTGGACAACATTCGACAATACGAAGGATTGAATAAATGCAAAGTCTTGCCTCCCACAGATTTGTACCATCTCGTTTTACCTCACCATTGCCAAAGAAAACTGATGTTTCCTTTGTGCCGTTCTTGTGCCGAAGCGTACAACCAAGACCGACCTTGTCATCACACCCAGGAAGAACGCACCTTCATGGGAAAGTTGGTCAGCGTGGAATTGTTTAAAGCTCTGGACCTGGGGTACCAATAATTAGACGTGTAGAAAACTTACCACTTTCCCAAGACAGAAAAATAGCACAAGGGTGACCAAACTCAGAAAGGCATTTTCGCAGACTACGTGGATGCCTTTTTGAAACTGAAACAAGAAGCCAGCGGCTATGCTTCCTGGTGCCACACTCCCGAGGACCAAAAGAAATTCAAAGAGAAATACTTGGAGCAGGAAGGTATCACTTTAGACCACGTCGAGAAAAACGAAGGAAGGCGAACGTTTGCTACAGTGATGTTAAATTGCTTGTGGGGCAAAATGATACAAGGACAGTGTTTTCCCAAGACGGAGTATTTGTCCAATCCTTCCCGCTACTTCCAGATGATTCACGACAAAGCTAAAGCCATGAAACACGTGGACGTCCTTTGCGAAGACTTGATCCTGGTCAATTACGAGGAAGAACTGAACTTTGTAGACGCCGACGAATTTGGAAATGTCATCATTGCGGCCTAAGTGACAGCCCAAGCTCGTTTAAAACTGTACGAAGCTTTAGAAATGTTAGGAGATCGTGTGCTGTATTTTGACACAGACAGTTGCATCTACATCGATCGCCTGGGTCAACGTCACCCTGTCAACGAAGGAGACCGTTTAGGAGCCTCGACGGACAAGCACCCCAACGACAAGATTCTAAGTTTTGCTAGTGGAGTCCCAAACATTACGGTTAGGAATACCGGGACCAAAAAGAAGAAGTGCACATGGAGTGTAAAGTGAAAGGATTGACTCTAAATTATCGCACCAGTCAAGTGGTGAACTTTGGGGTATTGAAAGACGCCTTGCAGTCTGGAGAGGATCGAGATTTTAAAGTGACCACCTACCAACCTCACAAGATTGTACGTTCAGCCACGCACCAAATCGTCAGTCGGTTTTTGGAAAAAGTGTATCAAATCGTGTATCAGAAACGAGTGCGACTTCCCATCCACTTCATTTTACCTTACGAACACGTTGATATTGGTCAGCATATAAAAAGGGAAAACCTCCAAGACCGATAGTTCATTGTGACTACAAGTACCAAGCGAGAAAGGTGAATACTTTTAAACATACACCATTCAAGTTCGGTGATTCTCAAGTGGAGTGCGATGCTTTGCCTTGCGATTGCAGGGATGCCGTACGCTGTGACCACAGTGATTGAGTACCACATCATGGGAACTTTGCTATGACTACTACTACCATATCTACCATGGAAAGTGATGCTTTTCGTGTCAGACCTGACGGATGCGAAAGCGATGACACTCGTTATCGTACACTTTATCACTTTACTGGTTTTCATGGTCAATGTCATTCTCCACGTGAAGCCATGCGGCTACCACCCTTCGGATGTCATCCATCCCTGAGCCAACTACTGCGGGGTTTCGCCGTACCCTCATCGAAATAAACCTGTCAAAGAAGAATATTCGTTCTCTGTGCGTTTGCCTGAATACTGCGACTTCGAAAGTCGATTCCAAACCTTCCAACAAAAATGGGCTAAATATCGGGGAGGACCTACCCCCAAAGAATTAGCCAGAGCCGGATTTATTTACTTGGGCGATTTGGATAAAGTCAAGTGCTTCAGTTGCGGTGTGTCACTACACGAGTGGGAACAGAAAGATTCTGCTTACCTGGAACATACTCGATCGTCTCCTCACTGTCACTACCTACCTTTAATGGGACCCCAGGAATCTCTGGATGGATACTTTACAAGAGAACATTGGTGGTTTGCCTGTGGAGTTGAGAGAACGCATTTACCGAGAGTTTGTCAAAATACAAGTCCAACGCAAAGAACAATTGCATCCGTTACGTCACCAATGTTTTAACCACTGGTACCTAAATGCTATAAGAGGACTGATTCATGTGAAAGCGTCCAGTGGTCAGACATTGTTCAACTGGACGAGGACCAGAAGGCTTTGGTTGCTACTCATCCTACTTCTTACAGATTAGCCATACTACACCGAATTCCAACGGAAGAGTTAGAGGATTACCAAAATCTTTTACGCGGACTAATCTTGTTTCAAGAGGAAACGTCTGTGCAACGTGTGTCGTGTGAGTTAGTGACTAAACTATTTGGATACGTCGACGGAAAACGACCACTTCTGTGCAAAAAGTACATTTCTTACCTCCGACAAAAAGAGGGTATAAAAACTGACTACCATGCCACGACCTTTATCACTCGTGATACAACAGAATCCACGGAAGGAAGTCAATGACAGTATTCAGACTGTGGTGGATTACCAACTCTTTTTACGAGCACTGTATCATTTGAATTTGCGTCGCAGTATAGTGTGTGTGTTAGTGACATGCTTTCTGGGATATCTTGTACCATCCGATTTCTTGTGGGCACGGTACGATCTGTACTGTACCAAAAACATGATGATGTTTCCTTTAAATCAGCACGAGAAACTCGTTCTGTTAAAGCGTTGCGCTTTCATCTGCAAACCTTTTGACCTCTGTTTCAAGAAAGTTTCTTTGTAAAATTTTAGCGACTCCAGATGCTTACGAAGATGTGTGTAGAGTTTGTGACTTATACCCTCACTGGAAAGATGTGCGTGACTGAAAAAGTTGGGTTTTTGAGGCTTGGACAAAAGAAGTTACTTTTACATTGCCCTTGATTTGTGTTATGAATTCAAAGGAAAAAGTGAGCTTAAAGTGTACAGTGAAAAAAGTAACTTTTAAATCTATATTAACTGCAATGCCAGAAGAAGCCGACACCGAGGAAAACCACTCCATTCAGGACAGGACCGTCATTAAGATGGACATTCCCGAAAGGTCATTCCGGGAGGAACCTGCGTGAGTGTACTAAGTGTAGAGACTCTAAGAACATTACAAACTGTCCCTAGGACACCACACCTTTGTCACCAAAAATGTTGTACAGTGACTTGTTTATATTTCACTTTGATCGTTTTGATGTGTAATTTATTAATGTTCTTAACCATTTGGCTTTTATGTTTTTTTTCTTTCGTGTTAAATTTTTATAATGCTTTTTGCAATAAACGTGTCCTGAAAAAAAGTATAAAAACTCTTGTCTTGTCTGTCTTCGTGTCAAAAGTGACATTCCCTGCACTATGGCAACCTTTCTTGTTTCTGCTCCTCTTCCTCCACTTTCAAAGTCATCGACGAAAACTTAGATCGTGCCATTTGGGACGCTTTATATCTTCGCCATCCTTTTAACATTTTAATTGCCGGACCCAGCGGTTCAGGCAAAACCGAATTTGTGAAAGGTTTGATCGAACATAAACATCATTTGATCGATCGTCCACTTCAACGCTTCGTGTGGTGTTACAAAGATTGGGAATCGGGATACAGACTCGTGTGAGAAAGTCAAGGCGATTCCATCGTGTTTGTGGAAGGCATTCCTCGCGAACACGACGGGATCGTTTCTGACCCCAGTCAAACCCATCTGGTCATCTTCGACGACATGTTAGGAGAAGACGAAGAAGAAATTAAACTGTGCTTTATGCGCATAGGACATCATCGTAATGATAGTATCATTTACATCACCCAAAATTTGTTTCAACAAAATAAAACCCATCGCAACATCGGTCTCAATGCTCATTCCGTGGTCTTGTTTAAAAGCCCTAGAGATAAATCGCAAGTGCAAGTCTTAGGCAAACAGTTAGGAACGCCCTGGCTGACACATGCGTATGACGATGCCACTCAAACCCCACACGCCTATTTACTCGTGGATTTAAAACCCACCATCTACGATTATTTGTGATCGTACCCATCTGTTTCACCACTGGTGCCGAGATGGAGGGCCTGTCGTGTACACGTCCCCGTCGACTTAACAACAACAAAAACGTCTATAAAAACCTCAGACACTTTTGGTCTGTCTCACACAGTGTCATCATGACGTACCTTCAGTCTCATCTTCCCGTCAAATTGTTTCGTGCCTTGTACGGTATCAGTTGGGAAAAAATCCACAAATACGTGCTTGTGTCTTCGAAGTCAGTCTCAAAGAAGTCTTACGATAGTTTACGGTGACAGCACGTCAATTACTGCAAGGCATTATTAACATCCCACATCAAACGAAACGCATTTTGGACAGAAACAAAGTAGCCTTGACGAAACTGGCAGATCCCCGCATCAGCACTCAAAGCAAAAAGCAAATCATTTTGAACCCTGGAGGTACCGGTTCTCTAGGAGGTGTCATCATTCGCTCCCTCTTAAAATGGGATCCCAATGCCCCCAAAGTCCTCCCCAAGAAAAAAGCCACTCCCCGACCCCAACGGACCCAGAAGAAAAAGAACAGCGGTGTCAAGACCAGGTCACGGCCACGGTTAAAGAAACGTCCCCAGAAAAAGAAAAAGAAAAGCCACCAGCATCTACCCGCAAGAGAGACACTGCGGCTAGGGTTCAACCTTACATTCGCAAACCATGACCTGCAGCGACGGTGACCGCGTCGCCAGTAGCCTCAGCTGCTTCCACTTCTCCGTTGCTGCTCATGCCAGCCAAGCCCAATTTCACACCCGTTCTTCCTAATTTGATGAAACAATGAAAACCCGTGTCTCCAAGAACTTCTTCTCCAGCGGTGACACCCTCCTCCTCCTCCTCTTTAGCCGTAGTGGCAGCTGTTCACAAAGTACGTGCCCCCAAAATCAAAGTCCAAAAGATCAGGTATGTTACGGAGTTTACTGGATTTATCCAAGCAATAACTGTCCAGATTTAGTCCTTTGCGAACCCCTCCACGACGGGTTATGCCTGTCATCAAGTTGCTACGACGTAAAGATAATCAGTGGCGACGCATTCCAGTTTAAAAAGACCTGGGGCAAACGATGGGTATCAGTGTTTTTGTGCTTCTGAACGCCCACGGATGTCCCCTCCAGGAAGTGCACACCACCACCATAGCCGTTCTCCTGTCTAAAAAGGGAAAGGGCAAAGAAAAGGACCGTCTAATCATCCGAAAAAAACCCTTAGCCAAGCATTGGCGTCTACCCCAGAAAAGACACACTCGTCTAAAGAAAAAGAGGAGCAACCAAAGGGGGGGGGGGATTGTTTGGCGATATAGGAAAAAAAGTCACAATTTTGACGAAGCGATAGTCCAAAAATAATATAAAAAGGCGTGTGCCAAGAGATCGACGTCAGTGTATTTTTTTTGTGTGTGTGTGCCCCGGAACAAACAAGGAAATAAACAACAAAGATGTCACCCCCAGGAGTCATCCCTCTTCTACCCCAAAAGGAAAGAAAAGGAAAGGACTGCCTCCTCGTTTAGCCAAACATTGGGACGTGTTTGTCCTTCCTGTCCAAGCCTCTTCACCCATGCGAAAACAAATGATTCAAACTGCCTCCAAAGACGTCATCGATACAATGTGCGAATGTCTTGAAAGGCACGATACCTTTGTCTATTCATCAGAAAGAATGCTTAGCCAAGCATCGACACGTTCTTCGCCAAATGGTCCAAAAAAAAAAAATACCCATCCGTCAAAAGACAACGATGTTGGTAGAACGCGGAGGATTTGTGTACCTGTTATTAGCCTTTATGAAAAGTCCATCACCACCACCACCCTCAGCGGTCAAGACAGACGCAACCCCACGGATGCGTGAGGAAGAAGAGGCACGAGAAGTCTTTCGAACTCAGTCAGCCGCATCCCTAGTAAAATTTCAGCATCCTTGTTGACCCCTTCCCCAACACCCCAACGAGGAGAACTTAAAGCCTGGATTAAAAAGATGATGTCCATTCCTCCTTCGATAGAAGTCATAAAGAAAGAAGGGAAACTAGAAGTGAAAAAAGAAAAGAAGACAAAAGCCATCCCTTTACCACCAGCGACATCCTCGACTTCTTCTCCCGTCACACATCGGACACGTAAAGCCGATTCCAAACCACCACCTCGCTCCATCCATAGTAGCATCCGTGAAGAGTGGGTGAAGTATTAAAAAGCAATTCCTGATGGAGAACTTGTTAGCCAGCATTTACTACGATCCATCCCATCCTGCAGGTTACGGAGGTGTTCAGAAATTGTATCGTGAACTCAAAAGTGTCCGTTTACCTCAAATGCAACAAGCCACAT
This sequence comes from Megalonaias nervosa, assembly GCA_016617855.1. Lineage (NCBI taxonomy): Eukaryota > Metazoa > Mollusca > Bivalvia > Unionida > Unionidae > Megalonaias > Megalonaias nervosa. Next base: position 233,799 of record JAECUM010075519.1, on the reverse strand, counting down.
ATACTTTACACAAACCCATTCGATGAAAATTTTCTATAAATCGCACCCGAGTGGAGGGCATCAATCATCAATGGCAAGCCAATTTAGCCGATGTCTTTTATTTGGCCGCCTACAATCGTGGCTACAAATATTGTTTTGTGTCATCGACGTCTTTTCCAAATTTGTCTGGGTCGTACCATTGACTTCCAAATCGAGCACTGAGTTAGTGCGAGCCCTCAAACTGGTGTTGAAACAAAGCGGTCGTCACCCTTTTCCATGGCAAACCAACAAAGGCACCGAATTTCTGAACCAAGCTTTCCAAAAAGAGTTAAAGAAACCAGACAATCATTTTTTCACCACAGAGAATCCCGAAACCAAAGCCAGCATCGTGGAACGTTTTCAAAGCACCTTGAAAGAACGCATGAGGAAATATTTTACGCATCAACACACTCTCAAGTACATCGACGTCTTGCCACACCTAGTCCAAGCGTACAACCAATATTACCATTGGAGCATCGAATATTCCCCCGAAGAAGTGACTCCCGACAACGTAGAGACCGTCCTTGAGCGCCTGTTTGGCACGTCCCCAACTGTGACTATCCCCAAGAAAGGTGGATTTTTATGGGCGGGAGACTGGGTGCGCATTAGCAAACGAAACGCACTTTTGACCACCGAATTGTTTCGTGTCACTGGACGAGTGCGTGGCCGTCATCCTGCCGTCTATAAATTGGAAGACATGAACGCGGAAGTGTTAAAAGGAACGTTTTACTTGCCAGAGTTACAACGCGTGACCAAAAAAAGAAGACGAAGTGTACGATATCGAAAGCATTCTCGATCGAAGAACCCGTAAAGTGGGAAAACGACGTGTCAGAGAAGTCAAAGTACATTGAAAAGGATATCCGCCTAGTTTTGACTCTTGGATCGACGCTTCGCAAGTCATCGACTATAAAAAGAAGTGACCATCATGCCCTTCAACACAGCCTCAACCGCTACCACCGCAGTGACCACTCCTTCCCCCAGTTCTTCTCTGCAAGATCTACAAAAGCAACCCTTGTGGGTGTGGTGTGGAGAACGTGTGCCTAAAATGAAAATCGTCTTTTGCTGCCAAATCTTTGTGATGTATTGTGTCATCGGTGCTGCCATTGCTAATTTGAATTTGCAACAAGGAGACAAACAATTGTGGACCATTTAACTGAGCAGTTGCATCGGTTACATTCATCCCAATCCTTCCCTGAAATATTCCACTAACGGTAACAACGGGAGCCTTGCGTCCAACGTCAATCACCCTCCCAACAGTCACCCCCCCCCCAACAACAACAACAATAACATCAATCCTTTTTTAGACACTCCTCCGACCTACAGTGACCCCTCGGACAGCAGAACTTTGGAATTATGTATAACCAATTTTACTTAACGTTAGCCAGTGACAGTTCCATGGAGGTATTTCCCCAAAACACATTATGCTGTTTCACCTCTAAATTACCTCAGGCCATCCAATTGGATCACGAAGCCAGTTGGGAAGTGGCTTTGGTGAAAATGATTCACCCTACACAAATCAAAAACATCATTGAAAATCAAAATACTTTTTATGGTCGAAGTTCATGACGACAAAGTGCAACAAAACTTTGATGAACGCGCAACTGCAGGTGACTATAAAAACACAGGACCCAAGAACTAAACGTTTCACTTATCTGTTGACAATTCCTGCAGGATATTATTTTAGTGATCAACATCTGGTGAACACGATTGCTACCAAATTCAATGCACTGTTTGGCAAACCCTTGGACAAAACCAAACGAAGTGACACGATCGAGAACCACAAAGTGGCTCGTCGCCTGCTGATGAAATTTTCAGAGGACAATGTGTTGGCCATTACATTTTGTCCTGAATTGTTTGACATTTTCGGTGGAGACCTCAAGATGATCAAGATTAAAATCAAAATACCAGCCATTACCAGCAACTTAGATTTTGAGAAGTATTTTAGATTCCCAGTAGAAATGAACCATGGATTAAATTTTATCTTTGTATACTCCAATGTGGTGTAGTACAACGTGGTGGGACACATCTCTGTAATGTTACTGCGAGTCATTTCTTTCAAAGTGGATTTTGCCACAACCGCTGACGAGGAAGGTGGAAACACCTATCACGTTCACCGCGAATTTGTACATCCTCACTATTTACCCGTCAGTAAGTCGTATTTCGACAGTGTCAACATTACTATAAAAGGAGATCTGCGACAAAATATTGCATTCACCAAAGGAAAAGTTACGGTGAAACTCCATTTTCGAAAACGATTCAATAACGACTTGTATGTCATGTATCCTGTGTACCGAGGAGTCGCTCAAGAGTGAGGACATGGTTTAGGAGATATGCTGAAATCGGCGTTCCGTTCAGTGGCTCCCGTTTTGAAACCGATGGTGACACAAGGATTGCACACCTTGAAAGATGCTGCTTTGACGCACAGCAAAGAATTTCTCCAAAATGTCATCATTGACAAACAAAACCCCAAAGAAGCTTTCTTGAGAGCGGGCAAAAATGTTTTGCTTCAAATGGGCAAATACATTTTGGGCCGACAAGAAACTCCTATAAATGATCCGAACGCTGTCAGACATTCCTGTTTCCCTGACTCCACAGCAAGGACAAGGCAGAAAGAGACGACGACGAAGACACCCCTCCAGAGACCTTCACACGCCTAGAGCTAGAATGACCAAGAGAAGAAGAACCATCCGAGAATCAGACGTTTTTGAAAATTAAATCACAGAGAGAAAGAAAAAATGATGCACCGAGAGTCTTGCGCATGTTCCAAGTCGGAACTGTATCTGTTTGCCATGCCACCCACCATGTTGACGATGCAAGAATCCCAATGGATAGAATTTCATCCCGTCTCCTCTTTGACGGATTCAGCTCCCAACGAATTTGAATTCAAAGGACAGCCCGAAGATTACATTAATCTGAATAGCAGTTACTTGTACTTGAAAGTCAAAGTGATCAAAACGGACGACACCGCTCCGGAGCCGATGCTAGAGTAGCTCCCGTCAACAATTTCATGCATTCCTTGTTCAACAAAGTGTATTTGTATTTGAATAACAAACTAGTCATCAGCAGCATGGATACTTACCCTTATCGAGCGCATCTGGAAAATCTCTTGACGTACGGAAAAGAGGCCAAGAACACTCATCTGGATGCTTGCGTGGTATGGAAACCTGACGAAAGAAAATTCTGCAAGGACGTAGTTTAGAACTGTTGAATCGTTTGCATTTGGACATGTGGTTGCAAGAAAAGTATTTCCTGAACGGAGTGGATATCCGTCTGAGACTGAATCGAAGCAGTACCGTTTTCCATTTGATGGCCCATGCCAACGAGTATAAAACCATCACCCTAGAAGCCAGTCTCTATGTGCGTCGCGTGGAAGTGTTACCTAAAGTGGGAAATGACATCAGTCACACTTTGAGCAGAGCGACCGCCAAGTATCCTATACGACGCGTGGAAGTGAAAACTTTCACCATTGCTGCTGAACTCCGATCCAAGATCGAAGATCATCTGTTCCAAGGAGAGTTACCCAAACGTTTAATCGTTGGCATCGTTAGCAATGCAGCCCTCAACGGATCCGTCACTGCTACTCCTTTTCAGTTAAAGCACAATAGACCCTTCGAACCTAACTTTACCAAGAAGAATTACTTGAGATCGTACTTGTCCCTGTACGAAGCCACCGGACAGCTAGGTACCAACACCAGTCACGGCATTTCGTACAATGATTATGCAGGAGGCTAAGCTTTGTGGGCCTTTGATTTCACTCTAGATCAAGGCAGCGACGAGGGACATTTCCATGCTATAAAATCCGGTCAACTTCGTGTGGAACTTCAGTTTGCAGAAGCCCTAACCGAGACGGTGAACGTCATCTTGTATGCCGAATTCGACAATATGATAGAAATCAACAGTTTGAGAGGAGTCATTCTAAACTATTAGAAGCTATGGAAGACTCTTATCCCTCTTTGAACGGTGGAGAATCTTTGGAAATGGAATGGGAAGATAACGTGGAAGCAGAACCGAAATACAAAGACGAAGAGATGGTCATGTCCAGGTGGCCAGAACAAGAACAACATTTAGTCTCCTGTTTTGCTAAACATCTGTCAGAACAAATGTCGAAACGATCATCGCAGTCAAATTTAACACGATAAGTGTCTGATGATGAGTCAAGAAGAAAAACTGGACGAGTATCTGGAGGACGCTTGGGGTCTTATCTCGGAAGAAGCAGTGTTTCATCAGTGGTATAAAGACTTGCGTGATTATTCCTGCCCTCCATTGACTGCTCTGGAGATCCATCGCATAGAATCTCTCTTGGCCCAGGGTACGAAGGCGGAGCTAACAGAGGTTTACTTGTCAGAGATTTTCAGGCAAAAATTCAGGATTGAATTGATGACTTATCATTACCTGTGAAAAAAAAAATAAGATAAAAAACAAAACAAAAAATGGATACCTGGGAACTTTATTACTTTTTGAACAACAGTTCGTATACCTCTCCTTTGAATCCTGTCGTGTGTGCTAAAGATGAACGCCAACCTAAAGACCATCAAGCTTATGTCATCAACACAGACGACAGTCATCTCCCAGGAACCCACTGGGTAATCGCCTACTTTGAAAAAGATGGTTTTGTGGAGTATTTTGATTCGTATGGATTACCGCCTTTGGAAGACGACGTCATCAACTTTAGAGAAGAAATGTCCAGACGACACGATTCAATAATGTGAAATTACAAGGCACAGATTCTGTGGTGTGTGGCCAATATTATGTGTATTTTCTTCATCAACGCAGTCTTGGATATCCCTTAGAACATTTAGTGACTTATTCTAATCGTGACTCTTCTAGAAACGATGAAGAAGTAGATCGATGGTTTTGTGACCGTTATGGTTATCTCTTGTCTTTAGCTAGGAAACGTAGTGAACATCAATGGCCTCATGACTTCCATCCGTCTAACTTGACTTCCCAACGTTGTCAACCTTGTCAAAAATAGTTAGCTTGATGTTATATGAATTGATGTTAGTTGTTGGTTGTTTGAATAAGAAATGTTCTTTGATATTATATGAATTGTTTTATTGTTAGTTGCTGGTTATTTGTTGAATAAAAAATGTTATGTTTTGAAAAAAGTCTTGGTGGTTTGTTTTCAAAAAAAACACTGTGAATACATGCTCTTTGGCTTTTCTCTATCCCTCACGATGAAATCAGCTATCATAGCGTTCCGACACTAAAAAAACAGTAGGGATGTTTTCTATCGCGTCCGCGCTTGAGCCATATAAAACGGGGGCAGTCTCCAGTCTGACCACATTCATTTGCATTCACATTCAGGCAAGAGACGTCGAGGGAGCAACATCGGAGCACCAGCAGCTATAACGACAAGGGTGGAGAAGGGAACGGGATAATCATACGGCACGTGCGGCAATGACTTACTAACAAAGAAGGAACAAGAAGCGTAGCCATATGCAGTGTAGCTGATCGAGGAGACTCACCGACCAACCCGTCACAACTAACTACACTTAACAACAACAGCAGAGCTTGTGCTAGTAGAAAAGTACGTCAGCTAGGACCATTCTGGATGGGGACTGGGGAACTTTGAAGGCTGGAACTAGCGGATAAAAGCTGAACTTGCGAGATAGCAGCCCTGGAACAGACGTACTCAAGTTTAAAGAGTATGCACCATACAACGAGTGCCCGAACAGGAATGCACCAGCATAGAGTGCAGTGCTGATAAACAAGAGGAAATCTGGAAGTACAGCACTGCCCATACTCCGAAGACCTCCCGACATGTACTCGGTTTTGAAAAGGCCAAGCAACCATTCAAATTGCCTGAATGAGTATACGGTTTCCCATTTGGCTCGAAAACCGTTTATGATAATATCTCTATGTTGTAGTTCAAATCTGATCCTTTACCACCATCAAAATTCCTACTATGTTTATTGTGCGTGATACAAAATACATGAGTCATTTTGACTTAGCTGATTGATATTTTCTAGAAATATTTATGTACTCATTGTACACTAAATTCCAACTTTAAATGTAATCAACAATGAAATGTAGAAACTTATTTGATTGGGTTAATTGCACAGTTGGCTTACACAATATTGGATCATTTGTGTGCCCATTAGTACAACTGGACTGAATTTGAAAAATTAAGTACGGACTGGCCTTTCAGGGCTTTGACAACATCCACTGCGTTCTCGCCAGCTGCCGAGTTCCTTTCCTACTTTGCATCGCTCAGACTCTCGTACTAGACGGAGATGTGGAATGATTTCCAGCCGTCTAAACACCAGATGCCCCGATGAGACGTCAAACTCGCCGACCAATCGCGACTAGCGTCTCATACTGCTTCGGTTGACACCTGGTAGAGCTGTAGGTTGGACTGCACACTAAATTTTCTTGAGTGTGTGTTGGGTCTATTCCCACTCAAGATAGCCTCAGAGCGCTAGCTAGTAGCTGTGGCGGTTGTGGCTGTGGGTGCATGGTATAACATGCTGCATGGGCGGACTGGAGACCCAACGGGATGAAGAAAGATAGTCCGGTAGTTCCTGCATGCCAACGAGTCTCCTCTTCTACTGAGGCGTGTGCTATTGCGGTTAAAAGTTAAGCACTTTACCCTTCAGTATTCAAGTCAGTTCACCAACTGGCGTATTCAATCAGGTCGTTTGGGACTTAGTTGACCCACGACCTGATCGCTTAATTAGCAGCACTCTGAGTGCAGTAACGCCTGGTGGATGAGGCACGAATTCCTTCCACCAGGAATAATTAGCTGTTAGCTGTGCAGGCATTAACAAGAGGCACATGTACTTAATGTGCGAACGCCTCTATAATCCAAAGTTCAGTTCAGTCCAGTCTGACCATCCATGGTTGACTCGTTCACCTATGAAGATGCCTTCAAGACTAGCCAAGCTGAATGAAGCCTATGTGAATTTACATCATGTCAGGCAAAACCTGATACCCAAGCCTGATGAGATAGAGAATGTCAGGATGTTAAATATAGCCCAAGACCTGGTAGAAGAGGTCTTCAGAGAAGAAATCAAGAAAGAAGAAGCAGAATGGACGTATAAGTACAGACTTCAGAAACAGCAGAAAGAACAGCAACAGCAGCAGGAGCCAGACAGAGGCTTTGTGGATTGCCGTTTAGACACGAAAGAGTTCTCCTTCTCCTTCCTCAGAAGCAGATCCTATCCTGTTGGAAAATCTGCAGCCAGAAGGGGACGCAATCTTAGACGATAAAAGATTGCCATCACCCCGTCAACACAACAACCCTTTTAAGGGCCACCCCAACACTCTAGAAAAGAGATAATAGTCAAATTGCCAATCATATAATTTTGTATGTTAGTAAGTTAATAAATAGAAATGTTTCTATAGACACTTCGTTTCTCTGGCTTGTAAGATAATGTGTGTGTGTGTGTGTGTGTGTGTGTGTGTGTGTGTGTGTGTGTGTGTGTGTGTGTGTGTGTGTGTGTGTGCGTGCGTGCGTGCGTGCGTGCGTGCGTGCGTGCGTGCGTGCGTGTTTGTAAGCAAAAAATAGAAGTGTAGCTATCAACACTTCGTTTCTCTGACTTGTTAGATAGTGTGTGTTTGTAGATAAAATGTCAACGTGTTTCTTTTAGGTCCGCGCGTTCCATGTTTTTTGGTTATGATATGGGTATTGTCAGTTTTGTTGTAGGGGTGTTTTCCTTCACGTCCGCGCTTCAGACAAATAATGTGTAGCATTCGTCAGTCTGGCTAGTGTTTTACTTTTTATTTTTTCGGCAGCGAGACTAGAGAGCAGCAGCACCTAATTAGTAGAATGATGCTAGCGAAGGATTTGTTTCCCGAAACAGCACTGAACGCACTCAAAGACCTTGGGCTTAAGATTGCAAAAGGCTGGAGCATTAGGGCACAGGAAAAAAGGACTACCCTTCTCCTGATATGGGAAAAAAAACGACCAAAGAAAGAATTTTAGAAGACAAAAGAATCAAGGAGGCCTGGGAAATCCAACACAAAGGGACCAAAGGAAAAATAGCGCTGGAAATCAGACCCAGACACTGGAAACAGAAGTAAGCGCTATTCCGAAAACCCCCAAACAGCAACAGCTACCAGACTTGCCGCTGCCGCCACCACCACCATCAACATCGGTTAGAAATACATCACCCAGGGCCCCAAGGCAGCAAGCAAGGAAGAGCCCAACTAAGATGGCACCTGTAGGAAAAAAATCAGGGAGGAAAAAAAAAACAGGACTCGACTCCCCAAAAACCTCAGAGTACCACCAAGCCAAAACCCAATTATCAAGAATGGGTAGACATATGCCACCACCTCTACGACCAAGCCAGTGAACTGGAAATTGGAGATCTTTACTTCAACAAAGAAGCCGCACTCCAGTTCATAGCAGACGTCAAAGTTGTGTGGAAACAAGAAGTACCCAAAAGTAAGTCGGCAAAAGCCAGATGGAAAAAAGCAGTTAACAACTTAAAATTCCTAGGGGACAATCATCTGGTAGCCCCCTTAGGACTAATCGGGAGCATTTGCCGTCGGTTACTGATCCAACACAAAGAAGAAGGCGACTTTCCACCACCAGAAACCCCTACATCACCGCTAACCTTGAACGAAGCAATGGGGTAAGAACATCCCAGAGACCGCCCTATGTACTCATGGGAGGTACCACCACATCTGAGGAAATACATGGGGATCTGTCAGTTGGACTCTCCAGAAAACAGCTCCTTTAAGGGCTAAAATTGCCATTTATTAAGAGATTTCAAATTGGCTTGAAATCTCGATTCGATAATACTATTAATAACCTAATACGATCCATTGGACCACCGATCAAATTCACAAACTACTACCTAATATTGGCTTAAAAATTTCTTTATTGTCACTCAGACAATTAATACGAAATGCTAGGGAAAATTTCTATGTACACTATTGTACTAGCTACTCCCCGGATGATAGGCGATAGGAAAAATCAAAACTCGAGTATTTGGCAAATTGCACAGGTGGCTTACACACTATTGGGTTTTGTTTATGTCCATTAATACAACTGACTGAATCTGAAAATTAAGTACGGACTGGCGTTGCAGGGCTTTGACAACATCCATTGCGTTCGCGCCAGCTGCCGAGCCACTTCCTGCCTTTTTCCCTCGTTCGGACCTCCGTACCTAGACGGAGATGTGGAACGATTTCCACCCGTCTAAAGCACCAGGTGTCCCGATGTGACGTCATAGTCGCCGACCAATCACGATTGGCGTCACATTCTGCCTCGGCGACACTTACCATTCCGCTGTAGATTTCGATCCGGCTAAATCTTGAGTGCGTGTTGGGACGATTCTCACTCAAGACAGTCTCTGATTGGATATTCCAAATTTAACATGAGTGTGTGTTGGGTCTAATCCCACTCATGATAGCTTTCCATTCAGGTAGCATGGAACTCGTTGTTCCTCTACCTGACGGCTCAATTAGCAGCTCTCTTTGGGAGCATTAACACCTGGGGGATGAGGCTCTAATTCCTTCCCCCAGGAATAAATTAACAGTATGCGGTGCATACACTAACGACTGGCACATGCACATATGCGCGCACGCCAGTATAATCTAAACAAGTAACTAAGTAAGTCTAGCTAGTCACACAGAGAACATGGACAGAGCAGGACGTAAGTGATGGAACCCTATACTGCAACACAAAGTTATACCAGCACCAGCCCGAAGAGCCATTAAAGCACTAGGGAAAAAGCAAGCTTCAAATTGGAGTCTGCGAGCTGGAAAAAAGCGAACAACCCTTTTATTGACCTGGGACACTAGTAGTAATCATATATGAGGTTTTTATATCAAAGAGGGTTTTAGGTCAGAAAACCACCACCCCTTCTAAAATAAATATATTCTAACATTTTTTCACCACCTCAGAGACCACCTCTCCCTCAAAAAACCACCCTCCTCCAAATTTTTATCTCAGAAAATGATGAAATTTTGAAACCCAAAGAGGATGCTGTCTCAGAAACACCCACCCCCTACCAAATTTTGGAGAGGTTGAAAGAGGGGGCAGATGATCCAATGATATTTATTGACAATATAGCTGACGCACTTTTTGATAATGATATTTCTAAACATCTACAGTGTATGTAAACAAGGTTCCTATCTCCGGGACCTCCTACCCCTCCAAAACTTTTTATGTTAACATTTTGTCAAAAATATTTTCACTTACCTGTTCATAAATCCTCTAGCAGAATGGCTATGAAGAAAATTCTAACTGCCTTTTATATCGTTATTCTGGGAAAATCCATTGCAAATAACCTTGATTCCATAACATTCTGGAGTGGGCGTTATTTTAGGAAAATCCATTGAAAATTACCTATCTTTGACCTGATTTCGGCGTTATATTCTAAAAAATCCATTGGAAATTCCTTATCTTTAACCTTTCAGAATGATTACATGATCTAGTTATTATGGAAATTCTATGTGGGCCTATGACGGCATCAGAATTCCTTTATAATCATTTTGTGCATTTAATCTCCAGGGAAACCAAACCTGTATATTGCAATATATTATGACGCTCTGATTGATTTTTATTCACAGCAAGAAATTGCAATGGCAAATTGTAAGGAATACAAAGATTTCTTAGTATCAAAGACTATTCACATGATCGGATATCAAACGAATAGACTGCAATTTATTTTTCATCATATATCATAGAAAACCAAAGTATTTTATCATTTACTCGTACACGATTTTGAAAACATTTTTCTATATATTTTCACAGAATGGGAAGTAGTATATGAATGGGGGTTTGAGACATTTTTATCAGTTTCCATGGATCAAATATTTTATCGTGAAAAAAATGATGAACAGGTAAGTGAAAACATTGTTTCAGATTATTTTATTTTATACCCTACCATTACTATACTTTTTTTAATAATCTTTTTCATATCTGCCAACTCTCATTGGCAAAATATCTGTTAACATACTGTCAATAATACGAAATTCTCGTATTAAATCGTCCGTATCATATTTTATACCACGCAAATAAGATCGTATCTGATCAAGTAATTTTTTATAGGTGATACTTGCTGTTTTACAAGCATTTTTTAGTTGCAAGACGAGGTTCAATTTTTTTACACGCTGTTGCAAGAGAAACACCAACGCCGGATATTATTAACAAAAACGGATTTAATGATGCTCCACTTGAAATTATACCAGAGCTAGTCATTAGCAGTGGTAAATATGATATCACTCGAAGTATTTTGTTATAGTATTTGTAACATTTTTTCACGCACCAAAGATTTTTATGATAATATCTGTAATATTGTATTAGAGCGTCCACATCTTGATTTGGAATTTTATCTGAAATATGATTAAAATCAACGATACTTTTTTCATTATATAATATTTGTTTACAGATTTTATACAATATTAAAAATTCTAGTGCCAGTCCCTGGGTTTGATTTATTATACTTTTATTGTTAACTTAATTTAGGTGTTTCAGCACCAAATTCCAGACACCACCAGTAAGACGTTGCGGTTAATTTTTTATCAGATGGTTCCAGTAGAAATATTTGTTCGGCATCTTTATTTAACACTAAAGATACAGTTCCAGAAAAAGTATCAGTTGAATGACGCCATAGATAGGTAGTAAATATATTAAATTTTGCACCGCTAAATACGGACTGCTTATATACACCAGTGACTTCCGCGGTATGTTTGATAATGTCATTTTGCGGTGTCCATGTTGCTGATCCTGATGCTACTGTGTATACCACATTGATGATCAGCTTGTGAGGAATTTTAATCAGATTCGTTTTTTCAATGATATTAGGAATTCCACTAACAGTATCGTTTAGTTTTGTGTTAATGTCAGCAAGTTTTATGTCAACAGTTGGTGGACTTCCAAGAAAGTCATTAATAAATCTGTTTATGTTTCTACGAAAATTTAGAAACGTTTGTACGTGATTAGAAAAATCAGTTCTAAATGTGGTCATTTCATCATTGATTGTTGTTAATGATGTCACTTGATCGCTAGCGATTTTAATATTGCTATCATCGACGTATTTTTTCGTTGCAGCGTCAAAATCTAATTCTGGTGTTCTGAGATCATTAATACCATTATTATTCATATTGAGAAATGCACGCATTATACCACCGCGCACTAACACATGCTTAGATTCTTGATCGTCGACGTATTTTTTTGTTGCTCCGCCTGATTCTGTGGCTGGGTCTCCAAGGTACGTAATTTTATTCTTGTTCATGATAATATTACCTGTAACTGTTCCACCGATTTTATCAAGTTTGTTATCATCAACATACTTCAACTGCAAATAACTTACCGCTTGAGTTTGATTTAAATTTGCTAGTGGATACCCGGTCTCTAAATTTATAAATTTTTTTCCTGACATATCTAAGTTACCGCTTAAAGTTCCACCGGCCTTGTCTAACTTGTTGTCGTCAACTGATTTTAGTTGTGCATAACTAACAGCTTGTGTATCAGCAACTATCAGTGGCGGATATGCTGTTTCTAAACCTAGTACTCGTTGATTTGACATAAACAAGTTTCCCGTCATTGTGTCGCCGGATTTTTTCAAATAACCTGATAAATCAACCTTACCGTCTGTTACTGTTGTACTTACAGCCGATGAATCTCCTACTAATGTTCCAAATTTTGTATAATAGCTCATTATTTCTTTATTGTCTGACAATTTTTTTAATATAACATAAAATTGTATAACAATAATGGCAAAATCGTCGATTTTAAACTTTGATACAGAGCGGTTGGTGAACCATAAACATGAAAACGAACTTCCAGATTGTCATTATCTTATTGTTGGAAGAACTCGATCGGGGAAAACAAACTTGCTTATGAATTTACTTCTCGGAGATAATTTTAACTACGATCGCGTTTATATTTACACAATTAATCCACAACAGGATAAGTACGAGCTACTTAACATTATAATGACAAACTTCGTGATGATCTTGAGGCTGGTGAAGATTTTTTTATTATCAAACAACCAGAAGAACTTGTCCCAGTTAATCAACTTGATTCGTCCGAAACCAAGATAGTTGTTTTTGATGATATTCCGCTAAACAACGAGGAAATGAATAAAATAAAATCATGTTTTTCACTATCACGTAATAAGAAATGTAATTCTGTTTATCTCGCCCAGGGTTTTTATAATGTTGACAGATTTATTCGGCGAAATACTGGTTGTTTTATATTATTTCCAGTACTTGACAATGTTGACGTTAGAAATATCGCGAACGAACAATGTGGTGATGTAACAAAAGATAAATTTATTGAATTATATCATAAAGCGACGGCAAATAAATATGACTTTTTTTGTTTGATAAATTAACAAATCATACGAGTAAACTGTTTCGCTGTTGTATTGAAAAATATATACAGTAAGTTTTTGTTAGTTTCATAAAATTTAATATACAATAAATTGGAAAGACAAGCAAAGTACAGAAAACATATAGAAAATCTAAAAAAACTTGTTAAATCTAAAGCTGAACTTAGGCAGATGATCCAACAAGCACGACGTGGTCAAGTGGCTGCAGCAGAAACAACAGCCGCCGCACTCAAACCAGTTACTGAAGCTTTACTTGGAAAACAACCTAAAACTAAACCAGTATCAGAAGAAGAAGTTAAAAAAATACAAGAAAAGGTTTACTAGGATTAATCAAAGAACAACAAGAAGCGGCTGCTGGAAGAATTATTGAAAGATCTGAAGAAGAAAAAAGAAGATTAGCCGAGGAACTTGTAGCAAATATAGCTGATCCTGTTGCAAGACAAGCTGAAATAGATCGGCTAATAAATGATCCACTAGCGCTTCAACAAAGATTAGCACGCTTAACCACATGGGAGATTGAAAATATTTTAACAAATTTATCAGAAAAAGTAGAGGATGTTGAAAAGGAGCAAGAAAGAGTCGGAGAGTTGACGTTAAAGTTTATGGACGTTGAAGATCAAAGACAATGGTATAGAAAAATGGCAAATAATGAGATAAGAAAGGATGAATATGATAAATTTTTAGAGCAAAATGATATAAAAGATCTTGATCATATATCAAAGTGGGAACAAGATAGATACAACGAACTTTTAATATTTTAAATCATAAAATAAAAGACGGTCCTGTTGCTGATAATGAATTAAATTAAGCTGAAGAGGAAGAGATGAATCCACTTTACAATAGAATTAGAAATGGTATTATTGCTGAACTTATTTCAATAACAGCACTTAAAAATAGAACAAAAACTTTTGGTAGGACCTGGAATTTTAGAAGGAAAGCTCTTGATGAAGATAAACGTCGTGTAAAACAATATAGAGAAGAAAAAACTGAAAAAGGAGTTAGAATATTTGCATCAGTTACTGAAATGATTGGCAGATTAATGCTATTGATATCATCAAAAGAAGCTGGAAATGTTGGTGCTGAAATTGATAATGAAATTATTGACATACTTGATAATTTGAGATCGGAAAATTTATTAACATCTGACGAATACGAAACTTTACATCGCGACTTAATCGCGGTGATTTAATTTATAAAAATATAATAATAAATGTCAGCAACATTATTACTAGACTCTAGCCAATCTGATAAAGATAGCGCAAATTTTTATGTAAAGTATATTCCGCCAATACAATTAGATCCTGAAAAACAATATGAAATTGGACTAATTTCCTGCACTTGTTGGAATGCTATGGCTAATGTAAAAACTGGAGTAAAAGATGAATTTGCATTTACTATTCCTATACGTACTCCACCATGTCACGTGGAAAACAATTAAAATTCCACAAGGAGCTTATAATATTGATGATTTAAATAAAACGATAAAAGAACTTATAACAAAAAATGAAGGTGTAGCTGATAGTTTTGAGCTTACACCAAATTATAATACGTTACGCGCTAGAATAACATTAAAAAATGTAACAATTAGTCTTTTATCGCAAACAAGTATCTCACCACTAATAGGATTTTATAATTATGTATATCCTGCTCTTGATCGTGAAAATCCCTTAACATATGACGGCCAACTGCCAGTGAATATAACTGATGTAAACGCAATATTAATAAATTGCTTTATTGCATCTGGATCTTATTCAGCTAAAGGTAGTAAAGGTAGTAAAGGATAAACAATATATAGTTTTTCACCAGACGTTCCACCAGGTTCTCTTATGCAAATTAGTCCACGTCAAGTTATTTATTATCCGTTAAACGTTGAAAATCAAATAACAGAAGTAAATATGCTATTGACAGATCAGTCTGGACGACAACTGGATTTTAACAATGAAATTGTTACTTATTATTTACACTTACGCGAACAATAGTAAACATATTTTCTTAAAGATTTGGTAATAAAATTATACAACCTCAGATATAATGAAACAGAAAAAAGTTTATCGAAGAAAAATAGTAGGAGGACTTTTGGGAAATATATTTGCTAAAATTATAGAAAATGTTCCAGGAATAGCTCATAAAGTTGCGCCAATTGCACTTGACGCATCAAAAGCTTTTGCAACTGGAGCTGCATCTGCTGCTGGAACTGCTGTGGGACAAAAAATAGCTGATAAAATAAAAAGACCGACAACAAAACAAGCTATTTCAGAAATCGCACCAACAAAAGAAACTCAACAAGCAATGATAACAACAACAAAAAAACTTTTATCACCGAAAGGAGAACAAATTATACAAAAATTAATATCTAAAGCAACAACACCGAAATAGCTTCGCTATCGTTAATGACAAAATTTTGTATAATCCAATAAATAAAAAAATGTCTGTTAAAAATTATCTCGATTTAGCAGAAATTTATGACGAAGACGACACGGTAACAGAATTTGAATATGTTGAATATCTCGATGAAAATTCTAACGAACATAATAAGGCTGGCGTCAGAACATTTAATACTAGAGACGATGACGTATTTCTCTTCCTCATAAAGCAATCTTAGAAGTTCGTGGCCAGATTATGACAGTAGCTGTTCCACCAGTCGCAATTGCAGCTAACGTAGAAGTAGCTCTCATAAATGATGGTTGGTGTTTATTTAAAAGTGCTCGATATCAGCTGGCCGATCAAACTGTCGAAGATATTTCAAGTCACTTACAAGTTGCAAGTACAATCTTAAATACTATGTCGTTTTCCGATGATTACTCCAAATCAACTGCAACTAATATGATGTGGTTTAAAGATACTGGAAGTGGTGCAATAATTCCTGCGTCAGATGAACTTATTTCAGAAGGTGTTTTAATACACGGAGCTGATGCCGCTGCAGATGTTGTAATTGTAAGAAGTTTTCTTATTGCTAATGCAGACGTGTTAGGTATAGCCGCACCAGCTGCAGCTGCTAACCAAGACGCTACAAGAGTTTCACTTACTGCTGCTTGTAATAATCTTGGTATAACACCGCCAGATGCAGCTGCGACAGGCGTTGCAATGTTAGATTTAGTTATTAACACAATTGGATTTCGAAATAGACGTTACAATGAGGGTTATGCTAAGAGAAAGGCACTTGCAGCAGAATCACGTCAAATTACAATGATGCTGCCACTAAGTACAATATTTGGATTTTGTCGCGATTACAATAAAGTATTTCGTGGAGTTAAACATACGATTATTTTAGATCGAGCAGAACAAAATGATTCTTTATTTCGACTTGACGGGGATGATGTACAATTTGTTATAAACAAACTTGCGCTGTGGATGCCACGAATAACGCCGACAGTTTCAAAATCGCTCGAATTAGATGATATTCTTAAAAACCGCACAAAGAAGATTCATTATCAGCAACATAAAATATATCAAACAGCAGTTCCAAATACCACCGACTACACATGGCGAGTCACAACGACGTCAACTGAACAAAAACCACGGCAAATATTTGTTGTATTTCAGCAACAAGCGCAACGTGGTAACCAACAACAAAATAATGCAATATTTGATAATGCTGATGTTAGACAAATATATGCTAGAATAAATTCAAAGCAATATCCGGAGCGAGCGATAGAATGTAATTTTACAGATGACGCTAATAAAAATATTACTCGACTTTACATGTATCATATGGACGCATTGCAAAAATATCAAGATGTTGGAGATGGATCTCAGATATCAGTAGAGGAATTTCGTACACTTTATCCGATATTTTATTTTGATGTTAGTAAACAAAATGAAAGAGATGTAATTTCAACTGCTGATATTGAAATTACCTGGACATTAGGAGCAGTTCCAGCAGCGCAGTTGTATGTATATGCGTTAGTGATCAGCGACAGAACTATTACAATTGACTTTATCGAAGGTAAAATGTCAGTACAAGTCTAATCTGTAACTTTAATAAAAGATGACAAAATATATTGTAAAAGAAATATATTTGACTGATGGTCAAGTTAAAAAATTAGCAGCTGCTGTTGCAAAGAAAAGACAAGTATTATTAAAGGTCAACCCTAACGCAGGTGTTTTAGGTACTTTAACAAAATTAATGTTAACCAAAACACAAGTAAATAAATACGATCGCAAAAAACCTTTTGTTTTAAATTTAACTGCAATGTCAAAACAAGGTGGTTTCTTCGGTCCGGCACTATCTGTAATGGCCAGAACATTAATACCTAAAATTTTGCCAGTGTTAGGTACATTAGGATTAGCAGCAGCGTCTGGAGCAGTATCTGGCGCAAAGAAAAAGGCAGTTGAAGGTCATGGAATAAAAAAATTTTTTATCTAAAGATAAATATAAAATGCCAAAACGAAAAACAGCAAAAAAGAAAGACAACGACGAAAAAAAAAGACACGACCGAGGAGAAAAGGTGGATTTATTCCAATAGCTCCATTACTAGCAGGATTGGCGGGAAGTCTATTGCCAAATCTGTTAGGAGTAGGACGAGGACTAATGTTGCCAGGAACAAAGAGATGAATTCGGCCGCGTTAAGTAATTTTGATATACTTGATAAACTGAAAAAAGTTAAAGATTTCCGTGGAGTTTATTCTAAAGATGAACTTACGGCGATTCCATCGCTGACGCTAGAAACGCCAGGTTCGTGTGTTATAAATAAACAAGGTTTTAATGACAGATCTGGCACACATTGGGTAGCTGTTTGTGATAACAATTATTTTGACTCGTTCGGAATTCCACCAAGTGACGCAAGAAAAAAATATATGAGTAAAAAAAAAAAAAAAATTATTCGTCTAATCAAATTCAACCAGTCGGAACTTCAGCTTGTGGATACTATTGCGTAATGTTCATTAAACAGATGACCGAAAATCCAGATTTTTTAAAGTTTATTTTGCAATTTGACAAACAACCTTCTCACGCTAATGATGAGATTGCAATTAATTTTATCTAAACTCACTGATATATAATGTCAACATATTGTCTTAGGTGTGAAACTAAAACAGAAAATAAAGATGAAAAAACAGAAAAAAAAACCCAAAAAATAATAGAATAATGCTGAAAAGTATTTGTGCAATCTGTGGAAAAAGAAAAAGTATGTTTTTGCCAACAACAAAGTTGTCCGGAGAGGGTTATCCAGAAATTATTTTAGTAGATGATTAAGAAATAAATGACATGCGAGTGCGATTGTGATAGAGATTTATGTTTGGAGCAAAATAAAATTGTTACATATTGTCAGAAATGCAACAACAGAAAAATAATTGAAACAGGTATAGATATACATAAATTAATTGGCAAATTGCCGAAACCAAAAGGCGGTTGGACATTGCCAGGCCATAAATATACTGGACCTTATAATCCTCTTGATAAGCAACTTGACGAAAACGATAATCCGCTGCCAGGACAAGAGCCTTACAATCAAGTTGACGCAATAGCTATGCGCCATGATATCTGCTACAGAGATATTGAATGTCCAGACAACGAACAAAATAAACACAGCTGCGATAAAGTAATGTTAGACGAACTTCGTGATATGAAACCTGTAAATATGCGAGAACGTTTCGACCGAAGGCTGGTTCAGGGTTTTATTGGAGCAAAATATAAATTAGGTCTCGGAAAAGAATTATATGATGATCTTGCCTTAGAGACGCTAGCGTCTCAGCAACACAAACCTAAAAAAAGAAGTTTCCGCGACGTAAAGTTGTCGCAAATGCGTTGACGATATCTGGGCGATAGGTTTAGTTGATGTCTAAAATCTTGCTCAGTTCAACGATAACAAGAGATATCTTTTTAATGTTGTAGATGTTTTTAGTAAATACGCGTTTAGTATACCCGTTTCGAATAAAACAGGGACATCGATAACTGATGCGCTAAAACAAATAATAACAACTACAGAAAGAAAACCAAACAGAATCTGGACTGATCATGAAGCAGAATTTTTTAATAAAAAATTTGAACAGTTTTTAGAGCAAAATAACATTCAAAAATATGTCACAGGAAATGAGGGAAAAGGCGTCATCGTTGAAAGATTTAATCGCACGCTTAACGAAAAAATCCACAAGTATTTGACATCTAAAAATCCGAGTAAATATATTGACAATTTACAAAAAATTGTTGACGAGTATAATAACACGAAACACAGATCCCTAAAAATGTCGCCAAACGACGCGATTGCAAATCCAATATTAGCAAACGAAAATATGTACCGCAGACATAAATTTAAAGTTGGTGATAAAGTTAGAATTTCTCTGACGAAAAAAACATTTGAAAAAGGATATACTCATAACTGGAGTGAAGAAGTATTTGTTGTTGATAAAGTACTTTTAACAATACCAGTTACATACTCGTTAAAAGATTTATTAGGTGAACCTATAACTGGCAGTTTTTACGAGCAAGAACTTCAGAAAACAGAACAAGATATCTTTGTTATTGAAAAAGTTATTAAAATGCGCGGCAACAAAACTTTAGTCAAATGGCGTTGATATAGCGATAAATTTAATAGCTGGGTACCAACTAAATCTATAATGATTGAATAATGTTATTATAAATTTCTTCGTATTTTATTAATACTGATTTACATTTTACTGGTTTAAACAAAGAAATTAAATGTAATTTTCTTGCATCATCAACTGGCATTAAATTAAATATTTTAACAAAAATAAAATCGTATTTTATATTTCTTTGTTGTCCAGTTATTTTTACGTTTAAAATGGGTTTTATAAGCTGTCAAAATATTTGATGCTCTGTGATAGTAAAATTAAATTTTATTATTTTTTTAGCAATATGGTACTTAACATCATATCGCCCATTTGTTGGTCTGCTTAAATTTTTTTTACTAACAACAACATCATCTTCTTCTTCATCAGTGTTATGCAAAATATCATTTTCAGTAGAACCAGCAAATCTATCATTAGAAATATTTTCTAATGTAAAATTTGAAACTGAAACAAAATCTCCCGAATATAGTTCAGCCAGTCTCTCAATCAAGTTCATTATTATAATAATCTTTTATCTAATTAATAAATAATAAGATGTTCGGAGAAATAAAATATCATCAAAGAGTTAATATACTAAATCACAAAGAATTAGCTGAAGCAATTCGAAATTGTTTGTTGGGACAGTTTTTATTTTGTTGATGTTATGATAACATTAGGTGAATCTGACAGATTTTGATTAACAGTAGCAGAAAAAATAAAACTTGATACAAATAAAATGATAACATTACGATTTAATCGCGACGATGTCATGGAATTTAGTCATAATTGTCTTACTCAAAATGATCTAGAAAATATCATTAGTTATCGTATTTAAAACTAAATCTGTCAAATGTCAACATTGACGTTGCTGATTTTCTTTTACCATCAGCTACTCCTTTTACTGCACGTGGATTAATTTTATGATATTTTGCAGCAGATGTCATTGATTTAAACTTTATTTCTTCACAAGTTTCAAGATTTATTGAAATTATTTGTTTGGTTGGATTTTTAAAATTATTACCACCACCAATTCCTCTTAAAGTATTTTCTTTTGGTGTAAGCAAATCTAAATTTTCCAGACGATTATCCGTTTTAATACCATTTTTATGATCAACAACTAGACCTTTAGGTATTAGTCCGTTAAAAGTTTCAAAGACAAAACGATGTGACACATAATTAACTTGTTTAGTTTTTATACCACGTACTACTACTCGTAAATAACCAGTATAATGTAAATTTCCAACAACTTTTTTGTTTTTTTTAATGTCTGATAATTCCCTTATCATTTGTCTCATAGAGATCAAATACTGAATGAAGTTGAAATTCATTTTGTAATGCTAAATTTTCAATATTATCATCAGAACTGCGCTATTTATTTGATAAACTCGTTGTCCTTCTGGAATATCGTCGCAAAACAAAGTATAAATAAAATCTTTTCGAAACATTTCCATATTTTCTGTATCATCGCCTTTTACTGAAATTAATACACCAGCTGGTGTTGATATGCCAACAGATTTTTTAGATTTTATATTAATAACAGAACCTAACATATTTGCTGCATATAAATTGTACTTTGGGTGTACATGATAAAATTCTTGCTCTTCTGCCGTCAATCTCAGATATCTCAAAATTTCTGTCATTATACTATAAGGATTTCATATCTCTAATTTAAAAAAAAATTCAATTAAATATAAAATATTACTATATATATAACGTTAAAATTGCGAGATATTGCTAAAAAGAACATTATCAAATCTGAAAAAATTGCTTCAGCATTTTCAGGTTATGATAATAGTTACAAACTTGATGATCAAAATATTTTAGCAAATTTTAATTCCACAAGTTTATTTCATCTTTTGCAACCAGTTATAACTTAAGGACTTGCGGCTCATAAAAGTATCAAACTTATAGTCCAATATCATACAATTTTATCAAAGTTACATGCAGTTGAGGATCTACTTGATGTAATTTTTTAAACAAAAAGTTTTGACAGTGAAATTTCGGAACCATATTTAACGACTAAATCAAGAAAAATATTAACTGGAACAAACATTGCCATGGTCGCCGATGAAATACATCAAGAAATAAACAAAAAATTAGAAGAATTTACTGCATCAGGGTCGGGTTGGAAATTTGAAATGATAAAAGAAGTTTCATTTCACACAGCAAAATATAACGTACTTCGCGGTAGCGGCTATGTTGATCTCCCTCAAAAAATTAAAAACAAAAAAATGCTGTACAAATGTCAGAAACAATGATGACAAATGTTTTCAATGGTCAATTTTATCTGCGATGTTTCCAGAAGAAAAAAATGCTGATCGTGTTAACAAGTATTTTCCGTACAAAGACGAACTAAATTTTAATGGCATTGACTTTCCGGTAGAGGAAAATCATATACCAAAGTTTGAAAAACAAAACAGTATCTCAGTAAATGTTTTCGGACTAGATGGGAAAGAAAATGTTTACTCAAGATATATCTCAGAAAATGCTACACAAAATACAATAAATTTATTATTTTATCAGGGACATTTTTGTTTGATAAAAAACTTTAACGGCTTAGTTGGCAGACAGTATAGTAAAAATAAAAATAAAAAATATTTCTGCTACCGTTGTTTACAAGGTTTTTCTAGCGATGAAATATTACAAGGTCGTCTCAAATACTGTGTCAACGTTCAAAAAATAACTATGCCTGGCGAGAAAGAAAAAATATTAAAATTTAAAAATTATGATCATAAACTAAATATTCCTTTTGTTATTTACGATGATTTCGAGTGTCTACTCGTTCCTGTGGTTGGAGCAGAAAATAATCCGAATAAATCAAGTACTAGAAAAATACAACAACATATTCCTTGCGGAGTAGTTATAAAGTAGTTTGTTGCGCTAACGATAAATTTTCAACTCCGATAAAGTTATATAGAGGTGAAAATCCGGCCGTATGGTTATTAAAAAATTTAATAGACGAAGTTAATAAAATTTCTAACAGATTATTTAAAACAGCTCCGATGAAAATAACCTCTAAACAACAACTCGATTTCGATGAGGCAGTTAATTGTTATGTTTGTGAAAAGTTGCTGGTAGACTCCAACTGAGTCTGTGATAAGGTGCGAGATCATTGTCAATTGACCGGCCAATATCGTGGAGCAGCTCATAACAGTTGTAATTTAAAATTTCATGCTCCAGATTTTATTCCCGTAGTTTTACATAACTTTCGTGGCTATGACAGTCATATCATTGTAGAAGCTTTTGGTGATGAAAATATTAAAGCTAAACTAAAATTAAATAACGTAATAAAATGTATTCCAAATAATTTTGAAAAGTATATGTCGGTGACGCTCGGTAAATTACGTTTTATTGACAGTCTGCAATTTATGGCAGCATCATTAGATGAGCTTGTAAAAGGTTGCAGTAGTTTTGCTAACTTAAAAAGTTGCTTTGGTGAAAACTATATCGATCTGACAAAAAAAGGTATCTTTCCTTACGAGTATCTCGATGATTGGAGCAGATTTGATGAAACTTCTCTTCCTGATAAAGATAAATTTTACTCGCAACTCAAAAATGAAAATATCACAGATGAAGAATACAAATATGCACAAGATATTTGGAATAAATTTAGTTGTAAAACATTTGGTGATTATCATGATTTATATTTCAAAACAGATGTATTATTACTAGCAGATGTTTTTGAGAGTTTTCGTCAAGTAAGCTATACCAATTATGGACTAGACCCCTGTTGGCATTATTCTGCTCCAGGATTGTCTTGGGACGCTCTCCTAAAAACAAGTAAGATAGAACTGGATCTCTTAACAGATGTTGATATGTTTAACTATATTGAAAATGGTATCAGAGGTGGAATTAGCGTTATAACAAAAAAATATGCAGTAGCTAATAACAAATATCTGAAAAATTATGATAAAAATCTCCCATCAAGTTACATTATTTATCTAGCTCCTAATAATTTGTATAGATATGCGATGTCAGAGCCAATGCCGTGTAGTGGATTTCATTGGATAACTCCAGATCAATTTCTTAGAGAAACTGAAAAAGATTTACCTAGAAAAACTAATAATGATTTTTCCGATATTTCATATTTTGTTGAAGTTGATCTAGATTATCCTAGTTCGTTACATGATCTACATAACGATTATCAGTTTTTTGCAGAGTCTATGATGATTTATTATAGTTTATTATCGCCTGAACAACGAGCAACGACAACAGCAAAAAATTCGATTGTTAATAAGTTAGTTCCATATTTGTTAAATAAAGAAATTACGTTATGCATTACAAAAATTTAAAACAAGCAGCAGATGCTGGACTAATTCTGAGAAAAGTCCATCGCGTGCTAAAGTTTAATCAGTCGAGGTGGATGGCAGATTACATTGACTTAAATATGAAACGTCGTGCTGTGGCTAAAACCGAATTTGAAAAAAACTTTTTCAAGTTAATGAATAACTCGGTGTTCGGTAAGACAATGGAAAATATTCGAAAAAGAGTTTCGATAGAAATTGTTAATGACATAAATCGCAGAAATAAATTAGTTAACGATGATGGTTTTGTTAGCATGAAAATATTTAATGAAAATCTTGTTGCAATACAACGACGAAAGACAAATTTAAAGTTAAATAAACCGATTTATGTTGGTGCAGCTGTACTTGATATATCAAAGTGGCTGATGTACGATTTTCACTATAATTTTACAAAAAAAGCAGTGGCCAGATTCAGAGTTGCTATTTACTGATATAGACTCGCTAGTTTATAATATAAAATGTGAAGATGTCTATCAGGATATTTACAGTAATAAAAATTTGTTCGATTTATCCGATTATCCAGCATGTAGTGGATTTCAAGATAATTTGAATAAGAAAGTTATTGGAAAAATGAAAGATGAATTTATGTTTATGGCAGTTAGGGAATTTGTCGGACTAAAAAGTAAAATGTATGCTGTCATATTAGATGACAATAAACTGACCAAGAAAGCAAAAGGTATTCCTCGAGGATATGTAAAAAAGATGATGAATTTTGACGATTTTAAAGCAGCACTAAACAATAATGTCAGTTTTATCAAAACAAATGTTATCGGAACAAATCATCATAAACTTGAAACGGATACAATTATAAAACGTGGACTAAGTAATTTTGATGATAAAAGATATTGCAGGGACGGAATTAATACACTAGCACTTGAACATTATGCAAGTAATTTTGTCTAAACATCAGAAATAATGTTCGAAAATTTAACATTAGTCGATGGAGTTAACAGCAAAATCAAAAAAATGATGGTCAATAGCCAGCAATTATCATTTGAATTTAACGATGAAATTTCAGGTATTTGTTTTAGTAAATTTGACAGAATCAAACTCTCCCTTATCAGATCAGACGATAGCAAATATTTTAATTATCTCGAAAGTTTGCGAGAAGAGTTTGCACTAAAATATGAAAATTTTCATGATCCAATCAGCCAACAACAGTACACAAAAATTAACATAGACCTGGACCGGTTGAAGGTTTTTGTAAAAGGTAGTAAGTATGTTCTGAGTAAGATAGCAATGAAAGAACTATTTGAATGTCGTTGAAAAGTAACCGGTAGAATTAAATTTTATTT
The DNA here is from genome assembly GCA_016617855.1 of Megalonaias nervosa. Classification (NCBI taxonomy): domain Eukaryota; kingdom Metazoa; phylum Mollusca; class Bivalvia; order Unionida; family Unionidae; genus Megalonaias; species Megalonaias nervosa. The sequence continues at coordinate 208,386 of JAECUM010075519.1, read as the reverse complement.
GTACAATTTTGAAACTAAATTGTACTTAATAGCGAATGTTGATGTTCTAGTGATAGGCGATGAAATTCTTTAAAAATTAGATATAACTGTCTTTCTTCCTTGTATTTTTGTTTACGAGATAGGTTTCATCATTTTTTTTAACGAGAACATGTTTGATCTATAGAAACAGATAAAAGTGTCTCAAATCCCCATTCATATGCTACTTCCCATTCTGTGAAAATATATAGAAAAATGTTTTCAAAATCGTGTACGAGTAAATAATAAAATACTTTGGTTTTCTATGATGTATGATGAAAAATAAATTGCAGTCTATTCGTTTGATATCCGATCATGTGAATAGTCTTTGATACTAAGAAATCTTTGTATTCCTTACAATTTGCCATTGCAATAGTCTTGCTGTGAATAAAAATCGGTCAGAGCGTCATAATATATTGCAATATGCAGGTTTGTTTTCCCTGGAGATTAAATGCACAAAATGATTATGAAGGAATTCTGATGCCGTCATAGGCCCACATAGAACTTCCATAATAACTAGATCATGTAATCATTCTGAAAGGTTAAAGATAAGGAATTTCCAATGGATTTTTTAGAATATAACGCCGAAATCAGGTCAAAGATAGGTAATTTTCAATGGATTTTCCTAAAATAACGCCCACTCCAGAATGTTATGGAATCAAGGTTATTTGCAATGGATTTTCCCAGAATAACGATATAAAAGGCAGTTAGAATTTTCTTCATAGCCATTCTGCTAGAGGATTTATGAACAGGTAAGTGAAAATATTTTTGACAAAATGTTAACATAAAAAGTTTTGGAGGGGTAGGAGGTCCCGGAGATAGGAACCTTGTTTACATACACTGTAGATGTTTAGAAATATCATTATCAAAAAGTGCGTCAACTATATTGTCAATAAATGTCATTGGATCATCTGCCCCCCTCTTCCAACCTTTCCAAAATTTGGGAGGGGGGTGGGTGTTTCTGAGACAGCATCCTCTTTGGGTTTCAAAATTTCATCATTTTCTGAGATAAAAATTTGGAGGAGGGTGGTTTTTTGAGGGAGAGGTGGTCTCTGAGGTGGTGAAAAAATGTTAGAATATATTTATTTTAGAAGGGGTGGGGGTTTTCTGACCTAAAACCCTCTTTGATACAAAAACCTCATATATGATTACTACTACACTAACACTGAGGGTGAGGACCTAAACATCGAGGGATTAGGAGACTACAGTATCGCTAAAAAGAAGAGCATTAGGAAACGTACTGGGAGAAGGGAACCTGCGAAAAATACGGCAGCTAACCATTTCTGTACACCGGCTAGTGATTTTGGCATTATTCCTAGTCACCTACACCAGATACAGGCTCCCCAAATGCTTAGTACCACAACATCTACCCAGACCACTTCTCGGCAGGTTACTATGAAGGACGTAGAAGCTCAAACGGACCTTATCACTTCAGAAGATACAGCAGAAACTGAGACGTCACGCCAGCTACAACAAGACTCAGAAGAGGTACAGAGTAGAGAGGAACAGAACTCAGATAACGAAGTGGAACCTGAGGGCGATGATACAGAGGAGGAGGAGGAGGAGACAAAAGAACTTGTGCAACACTATACAAAACACAGGCTAATGGAAACCTTAACCAACCATAAAAAAAGCCAAGAACTTTGTTAGTTCTGTAACATACATGGGATGGAGATCGTTAAGAACCAACAAACCTAGCCCGCAACAATGGCTGTTTGCACAGCGCATTCTCTCTCAACATTATGACAAGCTATACCATGAGCATCCTCCCACCACCCTCATGGAATTTGCAGGGAGCTATCAGAAATGTACGGGTTCGAGGCAATTCCCGATGAAGCATATAAAGAGCTACGTACCGCGGCAGAGCTACAAGATAAAGAACACCGCCGGAAGACCTTCAGGCTGCCGACCTAACACCCCTTTTTAGGGCTCAAAAATTGCCATATTATTGAAGGGATTCCATTTTGGCTTGGAATCCCAATTCGATCAAACCACTAAACCTAATCTGATCCTTTTATCACCGTTTAAAATTACAATCTTATACCTAATATTGACTCAAAACAGTTACTGTCGCTTAGACATATAATATAAAATTTTCTAGGGATTATTTTTACGTACACTATTGTACTAGTTAAAAATTCAACAGTTAGGAGATAGGAAAATTTCTACAACTCTTGAGCATTTGGCTAATTGCACAGGTGGCTTACACGCTATTGGTCTTAGGTTTTGTCCAATAATACAACTGGACTGAATTTGGACGGACCGGCGTTTCTGGAGCATACACGACGTCCATGGCTTCGCTTCGCACCGGTTGCCAAGGCACTTTTCCTCCTGTTCCTCACTCGGATTTCCGTACATGGACGGAGATGTGGAAAGGTTTCCACCCGTCCTAACTCCAGGTGTCCCGATGTGACGTCATAGTCGCCGACCAATCGCGACTGGCGTCACATACTGCTTTGGATGACACCTGCCACTGCACTGTAGATTTTGATCCGGCTTAAACTTGAGCGTGTGCTGGGATGATTCCCACTCAAGACAGCCTTAGATTGGATATCCATTCCAAATTTAACATGAGTGTGTGCTGGGTCCATTCCACGATTTCCACCCGTCCTAGCTCCAGGTGTCCCAATGTGACGTCATAGTCGCCGACCAGTCGCGACTGGCGTCACATACTGCTCTAATTTTAGGACCGCCACTAGCAAAACTTAGAATGTTGTCCTCGGGGTGCTCGTCCGTCCAGGTTTCTAAACGGTCTCCTTTGATTTCAGGGTAATGATTATCATCAGGACGCTGAATGTAGACACCTGCCACTCCACTGTAGATTTCGATCCGGCTTATATTTGAATCTGTGCTGGGACGATTCCCACTCAAAACAGCCTCATTCCAAATTTAACATGAGTGTGTGCTGGGTCCATTCCCACTCATGAAAGCCATCTATTCAGGTAGCATGGAACTTATTGTTCCGCTTCCTGACGGCTAATTAACAGCTCCCTTTGCTTTGACAGCATTAACGCCGGGGGGGGGATGAGGCTCGGATTCCTTCCCCCAGGAAAAATTAGCACTCCGCCGTGCAGACATTAAACAGTGGCACATGCCCGTTTGGGCGCACGCCACTATAATTTAAATATAATAATAATAACAGTCTGGCTATCCAGCGTTCACTCGTTAACATGAGCAGAACAGCGAAACTTATTGAACTTCAGATGCACCTGGAGTATGCCAGGCGCATGCTAGACGAGCTGGCCATGGAGGCCATAACAGAAGCTGCCCAGCTGGAAGAACAGGAGGATGAGAGGAAAAAGAAAGAAGAAGAGGAAAAGAAGAAAGATATAATTCTGCCTCACCTGATGCTAAGACCAGTGTGTGAGGTGAAACCCATGGTGATGACACATCCACAGCCATTACCAGTACCACAGCCACTACCAGCACCACAACCACTACCACCAGTACCAAGACCTGTGGTTACCCAGACGGAAAACTGGGAGAAGGAGATGCGTACGTAGGATATAAGGAGGCCACAGCATCCACGGGTGTGGCATAGAAGAAGAAGACAGAGGAAACAATTCTTCAGAATCATAGAAACTGAAGATTGGGGTTCTGAAGCCACTCAAGAGGTCTCTGCGCTCCCAACCACAAATGTGAATTGGGAACAGGACTGGAGCCACTGTTGTATCTGTGGTGCCTGGCCTGGGAGATGTCACACTAAAACAGCCCTTTTCAGGGCTAACCAAATCTCTAGAAAAGAGACTGATCAAGTTGCCAATTTGTGTGTCTATGTGGAGTTGTGTGACAATAAACACTGACTCTTTTGCTATTGTGATAGTGTTTGTGTATGTGTGCGCGCGTACGTTTGTGAATGTGTGTGTTTGTTTTCATCTTAACAAAAATAACCATTGTCCCTATACTATGTGCATAGTATATAATGGGTTTTTTCTTCCCTTCTGTGTTTATAGTAGATAATGGGTTATTTCTTCCCTTCTGTGTTGATAGTAGATCATGAGGTTATTTTCTTCCCTTCTGTGTTGACAGTAGATAATCGGTTTTTTCTTCCCTTCTGTGTTGATAGTAGATATTGGGTTTTTTCTTCATTTCTGTGTTGATAGTAGATATTGGAGCTATGTTCTTCCCTTCTGTGTTGATAGTAGATAATATGTAAAGTTATTGTAAGGGATATTTTCCTTCACGTCCGTGCTTGAAGTCTATAAATTGCAGCGTTCATTATTCGCTCCATTCAACACTGAATAATAAAAGAAGATGGCTTCTAACAAAATAGACGTAATGAAGACATTGCAAGAAGCAGTAGATGACGTGGGGATGGTGGAGGAATTTTTGATGAGAATGGAGGATGGTGCGTATAGCCCACACATACTCAAAATGGAAATAAACAATTTAAAGAAGACCAAGGAAAGACTGAGAGAGCTGATGAAACAAGAAAAGGAGGAGAAGGAGGACAAGGAGAGAATGAGAGCCTGGAACGAAAAAATAAAAAGAAGAGGAGAATGAGAAGAGGAAAAAAGAGGAGGAGAAGGAGAAAGTGGAGAAGAAAAAGAAGAGGAATGTAGGACAGAAAATAAGACGTTGGTGGAGGAAAAGAAGAAATTAGAAGACAAACGCCTTTTTCAGGGCCACTCTATTGCCTCTAAAAGATTTACCCTCTTTGCCATATTTGTGTATTTGTTTTGTGTTTGTGTTTGTGTTATGTTTGTGTCTTTGTTTCTTTGCCTATGTCAATAAAGTTATATGTCCCGCCCCGCCAAGCGTTATATCAAGTTATATGTCCATCCCCTCCAAGCGTTATAGCTTTTTGTTCCCCGCTGTTACTGTTTTGCCGATTGAGGTCAGCCACTTGCAACATTTTTGCCAATGTCCAGTACCGTGACGTCACCCCACCTGTTCCATTTCCCTTCTCGCTAAACAGACCCAATATTTTTTGACGCTATACAGTCCCCATATTCCCATGTTAAATTGCCCTTGACGCCAAAGTGTCCCACGACCGTTTTGACTGGAATTTCCATTGACGCTAATGTATCCCCTATTACTACTATAAAATGAAATTGAATATGACATTTGAAGGATACACTTTCTCTTAGAGATTACCAAGTTCATAAAAGATACAATTAGCCGTTCTGTTTAAACCGATAAAACAAGTTTCATTAAATTGAGCGAAAGATCAAATTCAGTTGCCCAGCGTGCTTGCATAATCTGGTTGCTTGCCGGTCCCTCCAAATTCAACGTTGGTGACAGGTTAGAGTTGACGTATTTTTTTCCCCCCCTCTCTCTCTCTCTCTCTCTCTCTCTCTCTCTCTCTCTCTCTCTCTCTCTCTCTCTCTCTTTCTCTCTCTCTCCCCCCCCCCTCTAATCTTTAACCTAATTTGGTTGTCCCCTCCATTTGTCCACTGTATATGGAGCTATTTCCCTTTTAAAATAAATAATAGACAACTTAAATATTTGTTAGGTCTTTCTTCTGGGGTCGAACACGATCCCCTCTCTCGTTTCGTCAGATATCATCATATCGTAATTCAACAGAAACTAAGGCTAATATGGGTCAGTTCACAGCTTGACAGCTGATACACAAACCCTAGTAAAAGAAGATTAATGTCTCTACTTGACTGGCTATTTAGTATCACTAACTGAATCAGCATAAACTAGACACAATAAACCGTACGTCCTGTCTTGAATTACAGATCATTGACTGGGTTAATTTGTCGGCCGACAGGCGCTCGATTTATCGGTTAAAAGAATTCACAACTTAATTACACAAATGAATTAATGAAATTCACTCCTTGTCTTAACTACATTATTTGCTAACTAACAATCCATTGACATTACATTTCCAGACATAGTAATTTAAATTCCTACCCTACATGCTTCATATTATTTAAAACACGTAAATTCACACAATTCTCTCAAACTCGTATCAAAAGTAATATATGTAATTCTTAGAATTCATGATTCCTATAACAATCAAGACAACAAATTGAAACACTTATCGTCAAACTCATCTCAAGAAAATTGTTGTACGAATTTAAAAGGAATAAATCCAAACAAATAATTGCTGAGTCATGTCAATGAACAAATTGTCTGATATTGATGAAATACCCTGAGCTTTTCGAGATTCGCTCGCTTCTACGTCACAGAATCCCATCCGTACCCTTTTGGTTCCGTGTTCCTCGATCTTCCAGACACCCGTCGCTCGGACAATTTATAACGAGAGAATACTTTATACTCCCCCAGAGCTAAGAACTTCTTGCCTCTCCACAGATTCATAGACTGACTAATTCTTCGAGTGAGACTACTTAAACCATTAAATTTCGTCTGGGACCCCCCCCCCCCTTATTTACCTTATCCAATCAGGATTAAATTTATCTAACCGCTTTTATTAATACACGCCCATTGACGTTAGAATAATTCTCTCCATTCCGCCCTTATTAATAACGATTTCTGGAAATTTTCATTTTATGACACTTATTTTAAATGGCACAAAAATGTCTCTGCATCTTCTCAACTTAGGCATATTCCGATGCTTTTGACCACAAAGTCACCTTGTCTCGTCCATGTGTATAACCGTTATCAAAATGGATTTTAATTAAAAATCAATCATGCTTCAAGCCAGGGACATTAAACCAACCGCAGGTTAGCGATTTAATACGATGCCTATCCCATTCGTCAGTTTCAATTGTAATGTGTCTCTCTGACCGCGGCGAATGTACTACATGACATCTATAATATTTTGCACTAAGGCACAAAGGATCTAAGTCACCTCGACGTTTCGTACTGGTATGCGGTTTCGGGCTGAACTTATGCGCAGAAATCATTATTTCTTATTAGACTTGCCATAACCGTGACCTCTGACCTTTTCACTCAAGAATCTACAGGTTTCTTTATTATATCATGTGTAAGTCATCCAAAAAGGTTGGTCAGTAACCTTATTCTGGTAAAGTCCTTCTGCAAAAACTATTGTTTTTGAAGCCACAAAATTACTTTGATTATTGACCATTTGACCAAAGGTTTCTTCCATATATAAGAACAAACCCTCCAAAACAGTTACTCCAGGAGCATGGGCAAAAGCTCAAGTTATTATGCAACGAAAAAATTGTTTAAGTCACAGTGACTTTGACATTTGACCCCACGAGATTCATTCTTTCCCAATGTGAAAAGTCATCAACACATGCTGATGATGGTGCAATGTCCTTAATGTAGATATTTGTGCCATTTTGTGTTTTTATATTGTAGTGACCTTGTTTTTCAACCATTTCATCCCGAAATCATTAGGTTTCTACCGTGGTCCAAGAGCAAGCCATCCAGAAAGATTAATGCGCGCGCGCGCGTGTCTGTGTATGTGTGTGTGTGTGTGTGATTATATGGCTATTATGTACATTTAATTTAATTGTTTGTTTGTTAGTTTTTTTAAAAAAAATATTGATTTCATTACATGCTATTGTAATGTAACATCATATGCGGGACTTGACCTTGTCCAAAATTGAATTCATGTCTGCTTGACCTGATTGACTTTTATATATATATAAAAAAATTATTTCATTTTAAATCAACAACTAATACATAGCTAAATTATTCTCTATGTTTATGAGCTTAATATCAGAATTATTATTAATAGAAGAAGTAAATATGTTTATTTGGGTCAGGGTTTTGGAGTTTCGGAAGTGAATTTTACAGGTTATGATTTTGATTTTGTAAACATCAGGATCATTCTAGAAGGTTATTTTCCATTAGGTATTGTTTGGGGGTTTTTATAGAAAGTTCTAATTGTGGTCGGAGGTCAAGTAAAGAACTATATAATCTTGTAATTGTGAGGACTTGGCCATTCTTGCTTTAACATCCAGCACTTTCAAGTTGTATTATGATGTGACCAGTTTGGGCTGAAGTTCATTTTCTTCAAATTATTGAATTCAAGTGATTATTTTCTCTGGAAATACAAAAAGTGCCCTGATAAAATTCTTGGATAAAGACATTTACTGGAATTTATCATATACTCAAATCTGGAATTATATTACTGTGATTCCACAAAAGACTGTTGACACATCAGCACTCCGTAAGCTATAACAGACACATCATCGCCTTCAGTTTTGGATCTCTTCGGGACTTGTACTGAGTTTTATTCAGGACTTTATATTATTAGGACTTGTGTCTGTAATTCTTCGATTATTTTGGGATTTAATTCGCAATACCGTAAGTTCTTTTTTCTCATTTTCACTTTGCATTCTATGGAAATAAATTATTTGTTAAATTTTACAAAGCTTGTTGTCTTTCATTCTTTTCTGTTACTTACTTTAAGAGTATAGACTCGTAACATCGCTACTAGGTCAGCAGTGAGGCAGTTTATAGTGATGTCTAGCACTGGGGCATCCTCTCGCAGACATTTAGCATCATGCCCCACCCAGTCAAATTATCCTGACACCAGTCCGACCAGCCCTAACACTAACTTCTTATTGCTGAGCGCCAAGCGAGATAGGTGCTAGTACCATTTTTATAAGTCTTTGGTATGATTCGGTCGGAGTTCGAACCCGCGACCTCCAGCATCCGAGGCAGATGCTGTAACCACTGTGCGGTTTAATCTGGGCTTGTGATGTATAGCTAAAGTTATTGTTTTGAAGTACTTTTAATTTGTTTAGACACAGTAACCTTGACCTTTGACCTGAATCGATAGCGTTCTTCCTTAGTCAGAGTCTAAGATATCCAGAATTTGTCCATGCGTGAAATGAAGAAATGTTATCGCGTCGAAAGTCTTCCCTCGCTCAGTGACCTTGACCTGTCTTTTTGACTCCAAAGTCAATAGGCTTCTGCCTTACCCAAGTGCAAGCCATTTACAAATTGTAGACCACATTTGTGGTAAAGAATGCATTTTATTGTGCGGAAATAATTTTTCTTCAGTCACCTTGACCGTGTGATCGGTATGTTTCTTTCTTAACCCGAGGTGAAAGCCATGGTCCAGGTAAGTGACGTACAGTTAATGTTGTTCTGCAGAAATCATCTTTCTTTTTTTAGTCAGTGACCCAGACCATTAAACTTTTGACCGTCAAATCGATAGGCTTCTTTATTACGCAAAGTGCAAGCCATCTTCAAAGTGTAAGGCAAGATGGAGATCGAGTCATTGTGTGAAAATGAAATAAGAAACAGACGGACGGAAAAACTGTAACAGGATACGCTCTACTTTATAGTAGGCGCATAAATGTTTTCCATTATAACATGTCTACCTTCACTGCGCTAACAAGGTCTTTTGTCAAAGTCAGAAAGGTTTAATAATTTGTAAAGAAAAAATAACAAACTCCTGTATTGGCATGAACTTTTAATCACCTCTACTACATGATAGGAGACCCAAGTGAGTCTGATTTCACTCACTTGGCTTACATAGCAGTTGGCTCTTTATTTGAACAGGCTTATATACTACTACAAGAACACAACCAATGTAAACTATCTAGTTTACTGTCGACTCATAAAAATTACTTCCAAAGACAGCCTCTTGTCCATAAACAAAGTCAAAGAAGATCTTTAACAGTTCAGCTTTAATGTGTAATCTAGAGGCATATCAGCTTTAATGTGTAATCTGTTACGTGTAGGCGCGTACAAAAGTAACAAAAGAAAAGAGTGAAGTCAACAAGCTTTGTAAATTTAACAAAATAATTTATTTCTCTAGAAAACAAGGTAAAAATATGAAATAGGACTTACGGTTTGTGAATATAATCCAAAAATTAATCCTAGAATTGAAAAATATAAGTCCTATCACTAAACAGTTCTAATTGAATCCAAGTTCGAATCTCAATGAAGTTCCAATATGGAAGGCGACGACGTCTTCTATAACCAGTTTGTGTTGATGTGTCAACAGTTCCTTGTTGAGTCACCAAGAATATAATTCCGGCTTTTGAATTCCGAATAATTTAGTAAATGTCTTTGTCCAAGAATTTTCGATGAAGACGAGTATTTTTCAGGGTGAATAAATTATTTTAAATACGAAAATCAACTCAAATGGCAACAACAAGACAAATACCTTCGGTCCGAAGGTATATATTTACGACTGATCAAATCCACTAGAAAATGTCTGTTTTAACCCGCGATTTAGATCACATGATGGCTCACGTGGTCACTTAACCTGAACAGCGCAGTAAAAAAAAATGCCAGTTATGACGTAGGCTACTATAGCCTAGCTAAGAATCTGATTCCCACACTGGAAATAAATTTAAAAATTACCTGCTGTTTATTCAGACTAACACGTAGGCGAAGTATGACCTTGATTACAACCAATGATTTTCATTCTGTGTTTACCAAATTTCTGAAACAAGGTCAGCTAAAAATACAACGAAGCAATAGTTTTGCGTTCTAATCAGGCTAAAAGAACTCAACTGAATTTACTGGGAAAAATGTCAAATCCAGTAAAAATATTATCCTTACAATAAAATGTAATGAAATAAAAATAAAGTAAAAGAAAATTTAAAACTAACACACAAGTAATTTAATTACACATACATAACAAATCTACAGAGGCATATGTCCTTTACACGAACTGATATTATGCTGTTTACGAGAGAGGGTTGTTGTTGTAGGTGGGTTTCTTTTAGGCCATGGGTTTCTTTACTCACGGTAATTAAAATTGTAAATATTTCAGGAGAAAATCAGGTACCTGTATGTTTTTTTAAATGAAATATTTAGGAATTTCAAATGTGGCAAAAGTTTAATAATTTTCTACAAAATGAATCTAGAAACTTAAAAAAAAAAAAAAAAAAATGAAATTGTTATTATTGGATCAATACTGCATGCACATAGTTGAAGCTAGCCTGCAATTGTCCTCGAATATTTCTCCATTATACTTTTTCTTAGTTTTACAAAACTATGTAACCCAAACCTGCGATTCTCAATATTCAAAGCACAGGTTACATCCCTTATTTTAATTTAGAGACAGGAAAACATATTTACCCCACCCCACATCGCTTACATTGCTTATATTTTGATAACTATCTCGATTTCTACTGAATTTCATTAATATGCAAAGATTTTGCTCATAATAAAAATCATTGGACATCTGGATAATTAATGTCTATTTAACAAGTTTACTCAACATCGTATCATAGTCTCTAGAATGAGAGTCCAGCAGGTAGGATACAAAATCTCATTGATGTATGGATTTCACTCATCAAACTAAAGTGAAATCTCTTGAGTGGCAGCTAGCAAACTTTGAGAGATGGCCACAAGCTCACTAGGCCTTGTGGCTAGTTGGAAGCAAAATGCAAATAAGCCTACCAAATTTTATTTGTCTATCTCAAGCACTATTCTATTTGTCAATCTCGAGCAATATTTACCGGGTGGTTGAACATGATTATAAAATTTATAAAAGTTATATCCACAAAAGTTAAAAAATGTGTGGGACGGAAAACATGTTCCAGTACTTGCAGTATGATTAAGGGCCATACTGGAGAGAGAGAGAGAAGGGGGGGGGGGGAAGAGAGAAAGAAGGGGGCTGGGGGAATATAAAGAACTGAACATTCATCTTGCATCAATTTTTTTTAATTTAATATTTGTATGGTACATGTACAGTCATTTGGAAATCTATGATCGCGACAAAATAAACACTCTTATATTACAAGTATTGTTTGATTGAGCCATTAGCCATTCTATCTATAGTTTACAATGTTGAGTACTTATAATTCTCCCTTATTATGGATGTAAAAATGGTCCAATGACAATCCTCTCCAACTACGGGATTTGTATCATTTAAATATTAGTGCCTCTTTGAGACATTCCTTTACAGACAGTAAATCAGATAGCCATTCTTTTGCATTATTTAACAATTTTAATCATCTCATAGTAAGTGGAGGTTTCAACAAGCACCCATTAAAATATAAAAGTTCTATACATCTTAGCAGCCGAGATCAATTCATTCTTTACATCATTTGCATCATAGTGCTATTAATACATGCAACCAATTAAAATCATAGAAAAAAAGTCAACCTAGCTATAACATGAAAACAATTTATACTTATCTACTATCCATAGCAACAATTCACACTTCCTCTTTGACAGAGATAGGAGTAACTGGCTTACCTAGACATATTTCAAATTTGCATCTTACTAAAACGATTTAAATTTGTACTGTTATACATAAAAGATTCATATTCTGTGTTTACACACAATCAATTTAACAAATTTCATAATTTTACACAAATTCCAAGTGGGCTCGATATCGCTCAGCTGGCTTTCATGACGTTTTTTTCACAAAGCAGGCTTAGTATTGTAAAACACAAGCTAAGCAATCTCCCCAACTTCATACATTTATCATGGTGATTTTATCTATTTAACTATCGACTGATCATAATTTTTACCCCAACCCACCCCAAAATGGCATTATTAATATACATAGTGACTTGCCCATAACTGAAGCCATCCAGAAGCTTTAAATGTAAAGTCTGCAGGCAAAAGCTTTTATGCATCGTCTTTACCCACATTTCTTTACTGCAAGAAGAAATTAAAATTAAGAAGTTATTTTTATTTCTTAAGCCATGGGTTTTCTTTTTTTACTCCTAGTATTTAAATTTGGAAGTGCTTTAAAAGAAAAGCCTATTGACATTTTTTTTTTTTTTTTGCTATTAAAAGCTTGAAATAAAATTGTAAATGCCAAATAATCTGAGTAATGGCATGAAATATATTAATACAATACAATAATGCATATTACATGTGACAACACGACTAAGCTTTTCGAAACATTCCTCTGCAAATAAATCCCTAAACTTATGGTTTTCACAGTAACTGTTTCGAATGACGCAAAATCAATATTTAAAAAAATAAGTCTACAAGTCCAGCCAATCTGATGCAATAGATCTGACTGCTGATACAAGCCCATATTCCAAGTTTTATCAACATTAGTCTAGAAATATGACATCCCGACTAATAACAGGCTTGGCCAATCAGATGCAAGAATTCCTCATTAATGAGTGGATCTCATTCATTATCAAGCTCTTCCAAACTCTTTGATCTTCACAATGCAAGTCTATACATCAAATTTGATTAAAATCAGACCACAAACATGGCCACCAGTACGGCAACATGCTCAGCCTATCAGATGCAAAATCACCTCATTAATATGCATGGATCTCACTCAATATCAAACTTCTCAGAGATCCTATGAGTTCAGATTTCAAGTTATATCAAAACTGGTTCAGATATATGGCCTTGGCATGGAAACAAATGTAGAAAGATGGGTAATGAACACAGGGCCATACCATAAGCTCGCAAGGCCTTACTGCTAGCTGATCTATAAAAACTTTTGTATAAAAGGGTGCAAGAAACCGAAGTTGTGCTGATTTTGAAATTAGTTCTACCTTAACATAATGAAAGAAAAACAAAACTGCATCAGTAATCAAAAAGAATGTTTTTAAATTGTATACTGACCCCACAGCCATTTCATCCACCTGACCATTAAAGTTAAGAACTGACCAATACATAGTTAAGAACTGATCAATAACATGTCAGTAATGAATGATGAGAAGACCTTACTAACTGCATCAACCATAAACAATTATACAAATGACCATGTTTCAGCTGAATGATAAAACTAAATAGCAGAATATAAAAAGCCCAAATTTTATTAAATTTAGAGTTCACACTCAATGTAATTAACAAATTTTACCTGCCCCCCTCCCACAATGAATGTGCTACTGAAACAAAGGCATTAGAGTAAGGTCATTTACCTTCAAACTTAGTCATTTCAGTGAAATAATAATCAACTTTGGGACAATATAGCGAAGAGGGATAAACCATATTAAATGGACTATATATGAACCTAATACTCTTTCACAATCTGGCAATGAATTATTCCAATACCCTGAAGACTCAATTATGAAAAAGTCCATGACGTGGTCCACAGGCATACTCGCCGACTCGCAGCTCTTCCACAATATGCCAATATATCATTAGCTTACCAAAAAAAGAGCCTCCACCCACATGATCATGGACCAAAGCAGGCATGGGCAACTTCCTCCAGGGTGCAGACTGGATAAATGATTTTAAAGCCACACCCTATAATGTAAATTAAACGGTAAAACCAGGTCACAGGCTGGATTTCACCCATTGGCTGTATTTTGCCCATCCCTGGTCTAATGGAATATGAATGACAGTTTAAATGGCAGTTGTAAGATGTACCTATATGTATGCAGCACAAAACCTGGTTATCAAGGTTCACCAATAGTCCTAAACTGTGCATCTTTTCCACTATCTGGCAAACATTTTAAATAATTTTTATGATGATGGGAACACCAAAGGTATGTTTGAAATTGATTGCTTAGAAGTAATGTGCAAGAATGAACAATTAGTAGTTTTCAAGCGGATCAAGCAATACATATATATTTACCATGAAGTTAAAAAAAACTTATTTACAGTTTAATTTCTTAAAAAAAGACACAAGGACATATAAATAAATCTGTCTATATTTATGCCATTATTTTAAAACAAATGAAGAGATTTTTAACAAAAACTGTTATTGATATTCAAAATCATAACAATGCACAACAGAGTGCAATGAACAGCCAATTAAATGCCAAACTGTATTAACAGTCCTCTATGTTGGCAAAAACAGGGCATGGTTGACTCCATTGATTACTGCCCAACCGCTTCCAATGATCTTGACCTTTAGTCAAGGTATGCAGTCTCGAAATAAATTAAATGTGCAGACACCATATCCTTTGACCTTCAAACCCCCAGAATCTATAGGTTTCTTTATCACTCTAAGAGCAAGTCATCAACTACGTTTTGCCAGGGAAAACAATTTAAAAAAAAAAAGAAAAAAAATTATGCAAAACCCATAGTTCCATGACTCTTAATGACCTTGACCTTCAACATTTTTACTCCAAAATCAAGAGACTTTTATCGTACCTTAAGTACAAGCCGTTCAGAAATTTTGGTGAATGTTCAAGGTTTGGAATTCAAATCATGCAAAACCACTTTTCTTCACTCACTCAGTGACAATGACCTTTGACCCAAACATCAGTAAGTTTCTGTCTTGCTTAATTAGCATGTCATCCATAATCTTGAAATTTTGATGCAGTAAACATTTTACTTCAGTCACAAGAATTACAAGATTTTCAAGATGGCTGCCACAGTGGTCAAAGTGGGTATCACCAATTTCAAATAGGGCCCAAAAGTCTAATGGTAAAAGCACATTACTGATATGACTAGAAATCTAGAAGTAGAAACGTCATTTACAAGATGGCAATTGTAGTATTATATTGGAAGTCAGATTGGTACCATTTTCACTTAAGTCCAATCTGACATCATACGTAGGAAGTAGTTTACTAAATAAAAAAAAACCATGATGTTTATACCTCCATCCATACAGAAGAAACATGAGTTTCATGAGTTTACTGCACCAAAATTTCAAACTAGATAAGCAAATGGCACCATTCTTATTTAGGACCAACTTAACATGACAAGTCTTCTGGTGAAATCCTATAGCATTATTTTTTTATTCAGTAGTAGCAGCATTAACAAGTCATCACATTGGCATCATTTTCATTCAGGACCGCCAAAATACCATCCTAATGAGTCTTTCAATAAAAATCCCATGCTGATTGATACAACCATGCATTCAGGAGTAGCAATAATAAGATTTTCAAGACGACTACTGCAGTGGCCATACTGGATGTCCAAGCAGCACCATCTTCATAAATGATCCACCAGTCCATAGGATGAATGTGTGTAAAGTTCTACGGCAATTCTCAAAGAAGTTCAAAAGAAGTGGCAATAACAAACTTGTGCTAATGGACAGACAGAAATGGATGACAGACAACAGACCACTTCAGACGCTCTTCTGTTGTATGACAGTAGAGATAACAACACAGTAATTAGGTGAAACACACTTTCTATATGCAGTAAAATTATGCAGTGCAAATGTGAGATGTGTATGGACAGTGGCAAAATTGGGTCTACTACTTACATAAAGTCATTAAATTCTCCAAATAATGATATATGGATCAGATATAAAACATCTGAATTTTGGAGGCTATTTTTAAAAAAATCCTCATTCACACGTATGTAAACTGGGATTTGCACAGACCTAGATTCCCCCAAGGACTTGACTCTTATTCCTAATATTTATTTTAAAAAATACTAGTCTCATTGTCTGTGGTGATAAACCTAAAGAAATTGAACATACATTACGGATTCATTTACATTTAAAAAAAGGGCAAGTGGTGTGAGCATATCATCATTTGCAAACTTTCAATTTTTTAAGCCTTTCTTGAGTGTGTAATGTTTTTCTTCTTTTTTTTTCTCTGCCAAAATGGAATATAATTGTGCATTATATTTTTCACTTTCTGTCCGACTTTTGTCTTGATCTTTTGTGGGATTTACTGGTTTGTGAGTGAAGTCATAATCATATCCGCAGTAATTTTTATGACTTTCACCATTTAATAATTACTTGGGTTAAGAAATATCCATTATTCTCCATCAACCTTTTTGTGAAACTCTCTCTGTTTACAAATGATAAATGGCACTACATGTGCTTATGAGATTTGCCAAGAATACATATTTTTCTTTCAGTTAAAAAGTTCACAAAACAAAAGGAAATTGCTTTTTACTTATCCACACTTCTGCAATCTGGTTGCATGCAAAGTTTATTCTTAACCTCTCACTCAAGAAATATTATGAGATATAGAGTATATGACAACTTCCAGATGATCCCAAGCTTTGCCATATATAAGAGATTAGGAGAATAGGGGAAAAGAGAGGGTCTGAAAGTGACCAGTGCAATTGAAAAAGATCACTGATGGATTTGTTTCCTTTCATAAAAACTGTGCAATGCAAACATTTAATGAGTGGTTGGTATATCTACATCAGATTAAAGGCAAAGTAATGCACGTAGTTCATTCTTGGTGCATTAAATCTTTTTCTTGCTGGACATCATGTCTATTTTTTGCACAAACCCACAAGGTTTCATCCTTGCCAAAAACAGAGTTTATGCAAATTTAAAGTTTTTGTAGAGTTTTTATTTAAATGAACTCCAAGACTCTCAATATTTGTGAACAAGATTATTTAATTTATAATGTAAATGATTCTGTTCTAAATCAATCTGGTGTATCACAGTATTCTCAAAATTATTGCTGGATGCCAATTACCACTCACAATTTAGGCACTTGTTGAAATTTTAGCCAAAAGAAGACTTGCAATGTTCAAGTTTTAAACTGACAGATCAGTAATCTAAGCTCTGCAATGTACTGTAGCCTAGTTTTTAATGCCTTTGTGTATATTACAAACCTTTTTATGAAATGGGGTGGGCACCTTTTTGCTAATAGTAAACCTAAATCAACTTAAGTGCAGTCAAGAAAGCATCATGCAAACAATAAAGTTCGCTTCAAGGTCAAGTCAGTCATATGATTACAATTCTAACACCCTTCCAATGACTCTAATGCATTTCAATAGCCTCTTGTAGAGGTTAATACTTTTAAAAAAATTTTTATAAAAAAAAAAAATCAACAATAAATTATGGCAATAATAACCTGACAAGCTCCAGTCATTGCATAATTAAATGTTCAAACTCAGGTTTAAGATCATTGCTGAATTAATACTTCTGTGTTTACAAATGTTTAAAAATATCAACAGCATTTTAAAACTACATGTATGTACATCACAGCTCCTGTAGCAATTCTCACTGCCATGAACTATGAAATGTGCAGGAATATCTGAAGATTATTTACAATAGGCAACTCAGTTTATAGCTATTTCCGATCTAAATACACTATAAACCCTACATAATATTATAAAATTTTTCCACTTAGTGTAATCCTAGAAATTCAGCATGTTGGTGCAAAAATGAACGTGTATTTTGAAACAAATGTCTTTAAATTAAGTATCTACAAAAGATATTACATAAGAACAATCAAACTCACTATTATCCCTGAACAATAAATTGTACGATTATCCCTTCAGAATTAGCACATTCAACAAATGATGGGAAAAAGATGTCCATTATTATGTTTGTGAATGAACACAATAGCGAAGTCCTTTTGGTACCACTACACCATCTCTGTGGGAAGCAGAAGATAAGAGGTCCATTTTGAATGGGCAGACTAAAATCTGTCAGCTGTCTGGTATATAGAATGCTAAATGTGGATCAATCATGACAACTGACTAGACCTGCACAACAAAATAGACTGAGAACAATTTGCTTAAAAAATAAAAGCTGACACTGCTGTCGTCTGTTAAATCAAAGAGCAAACCCAGATCTGCCACTGACTGCAATTTTTCTATCTGTCAACAGACAGAGTCTGGATTTTACCAACAGACCATGTCTGGATTACAACTAAGAAAACAGAAATATGATTGGACACAATTAAATGCCAATAAGTTTGACCAATCAACTGTAAATTTCAATTCCAGAGTAAAATTTATTGGATGTTTGTAAAATGAAGTCAGGATCTACAATCAATAAAATTATCTGAATTGACCAAATTTATCATGTCATATAAGAACTACTGACCCTAATCTGTTCTCTATTTAGTTAACAGAACAAAGAAGTCATCTGCAATGTGAACAACACAACCAGAGGTCAAATGTATCCCAGTATGCTACCTGCTACTTGTTTAAACTTGGCAGCTATGACAAGGCACTTTAATAAGAAACTATTACCTTCAAGACTTGTTCCCTTTTCTCCTCAACAGGGTTTCTGCACATTTTGAAACAAAAATTTCCAGGTCCTTACCATTTTTTTAAAACCCTGGATGGAATTCATTTGTTCAAGTTTCACTTATAACCATCTATAAAAAAAGTAAAAAAGTTATTTTGGCTTAGAAAATGCACATTTTTAAAATCAAAAGTTGTTTATACTTTGAGACTCTCCAATAACAACTGAATTAGACACACGACAATGCACTAAACCAGAGGATACATCACTAGAAAAAAGTACAGGTATTAAAATCCATATAAATTTGCATGTAACTAGTTTCAATTTACCAAATAAAAATGTTAACTTAAATACATATATTTGATTTTTTAGAAAAGAGTTGTTTTAAATTGTGACAAGAAGCCCTTAGAAGGACAGCACAACACACTAATCATAACACTACACTCTTTGCAAAAACCCACCGGCACATCTGCCAACACAAGCTTGAAGGTTTTGAACTTTTGGTTTTCACTCCAGATAATATTTTTACGATCTGAACGCATTTAAATATCAGTTTGCATCAGGTGCTTGCATCAAAAACAAAGTCAACTTCCTTAAAGATATGTTCTGGTCTGACAAATTGGCAAAAAAACAAAAAGAATGCAAAAGTAATCTACAGTTGATGTATGTATGGTAGATGTTAGACAATGTTGAGCTTCAGAGCTTGTTAAGGACAGATATTCAAGGTGAGACTTTGCATCTACTTGTTCCAGGGTTCTAGGTTTTCCTTGGCACACAAGACTCTCTGCAGTCAATCAGTCAGAACGAGAGGACAAATGGTTTTACAGAGCATTGCTGATGTCTTGGTGCAAGAACATCTACTTTCAGTGTAATCCAACAATTGACTGTATATTTAATGCAGTCATTTTTAAGGGCACCCAAAACATGGAACTCTGCACTGCAAATTCCCAGAGCAGTCAACAGACTTGTATATATTTAGCAAGGTCTAATAGTAAAATACATTGTAAAGGCAAATTGGGGAGATTAATATTGATGATGGTGCTTAACCATATGTTCCTAGTGTGAACTACCAAATTTTAGGAAACATTTTTCACTACACAGTTTATTAAATTTTCATATCGAAGGGGAACAAGGAAAAATAAGCATTATGATTTTTCTTAAAACATTAACTAAGATCCAAAGCAACAGACATGTAGGTACAGTATGAGGTCAGACTGGTCTTCTGATCTTCCATATATTTGGTACAGATTAAGGGGTATCCTGTCTACTTGACCAATCGGATCGCTTGTTTTGGGCAAGTACTCAAATGATTCATGCAGCAATTTGATCTTAAGTGATTGGAGAATTCCAAAACCCAGCAAAAATCCAATAAATTTAACTCGCGATCTGTTTGTTTATATATTTTTTCTGTCATCAAGCAGTGTCTGAAAATACCATTTTACAGTGACTGTCAACAATATTTCTAAAATCTAGAAGACTTTAGTCATGGACAAAACCATTCTTTCTCCAGACTCTTCCTACTGATTTCCCAGTAGTATCTGCACCCTGCCTGAAGTAATTTTTGTTAATTATTCTAATTGGCCAAAACATTTTCTTATACTAATGTACTGAAAAATCTAGAACAAATAACATTATAATGAATTATCCTACTGGACTACTTGAATTCAGCAGAAAGCAGCCCAGATACAGCTATCTGGAATCCCCTGGATAAAAATGTAAAGAATATTCTTACTTTGGGGTGGTTTGAAAGATATGGATGGGTTGAAAGATAAATAAATAGAAGCAGCATCAACTATGTGACAGCAAAATGAAAACAAAAAAAATGTCAATTCCACAAGATCACTAATATGGTTAATGACATTTTATACAACGTTTCGTAAATTATCTTGGAAGATTTTCTTGTGCAATGGAACACTACCTAAACGTACAACACAAGGGTGGTTTGAAAGATGTGCTGGAAAGCTACCTAAATGTACCACTTAGAAAATAATTTTAAAAGTATGTTTCTTATTACCCGATGCAATTTTTTCAAGTAATTGATCGAGTAAAATACACATAAAATTATGCTGATCTACTTGAAAATGGAAAACAAGACATGATAAAATATGTAATAAGTACTCACTGTGAAATTAGGCAATGGTTTGCATTAATATTAATCTCTTATCTTCTTTACACATACAGCTGAGAAAAAATATTTTTGTACTTGCAAACTGAAGTGCATTGAAAATGAACTGTCCTCAAAGACAGGAGTATTTTAATTATGCAGAGTATGAGAGTATTGTACATAGCAAAATGTCAATTGCAGAATGCTGGTTCGTTTCTAAGTTCTGAAAATGAAAATCAACAAAATAATGAAATTTGAAGAACTGTTTCAATACAAAATACACCATACTAATATCAGCTGCACCATATATACTTGCTTATGAGACAAGTCCAATTGCAAAATGCACACACCCATATCTGCCACTGCATAATGTGCCAGCAGATCTCTATACAATTTGTTAGGAGTAATCTGTAGAACACAGACCATGATCTGCCAGTGCATTATGGAGCAGATCAGGGATCTACATTATCTGCTGTTGGATTCAACTTGTATGCAAGTACTTATGGTATATAACTGTAGTTACTTATCAACCCATTATGAAATTTGCTTTGGTGTAATTAAGTCAGAATTATACCCTCCACCGTTCAATATAATATATTCAAGAACATCCCATTCCACTAAGAAGTAAAAATATAATCCGTTTGGCTCAAGTCCTCTGTAATTATAGTACATGTAACTTTCTTAAAACTTGAGATGTCCTATTAACATCAACTGCCGAGTACTCTTTGTTCAATAAAAAATGCATGGTTACTTCTTTAGCAATATGTCATGAAGAAATGAACATGCTTTTTTCTGTAGGAAGGAATACGTAAAAAAAGAAGATATATGCACATTGTAAAACAAATATTTATAATTTTCAGATGACCAGTATTACATTGCTCTGTTCTCAACTAGTATTCGTACAATAAACACTTCATCTGACACAGTAAATCTTTTTTTGGTATATAAAAGGGCAGTTCAATAAATATCACTTGTGGTGGATACTGAAGTCTTGAAAAAAAAAAGACCCATGTCACATGAAGCACTGGGTGTCAGGCTTACTGATACAGAAAACCATCATATGTCCAAAAAATACAACTTAATTTGGTTGTGAAAATCAAGCTGAAGTCCACAAAACAATACAAATAATGCTAGTGCAAAATTAGGAGCCATCAAGTTCAGCTTGCTATGTTCAATTCTGATCAAATTTTATTCAACAGTAATCAAGACTGTACTATTCCACTTAATTAAGAAACCTCTCTCCACAGCAGCAACTTTTGAGCTTAAACAATATGGAAGATCTTCATTTTGATTAATTATCTTCATAATTTCCCACCATTAAACTCTTGTCTGATGTCATATACCAAGATCTGAAGAAATAAAAGCATAAATGCAACTTGTGGTTGAAATTGTAATAATCAAAGTACTGAAAACATCTGATGACTTCAGGTTGTCAGGAAGTACTCATTCAACAGATCCAAGGGATGAACATAACGTTCCTTTTTATGATCATAATGAAGTAAGAACATCTCCAAATACACGTAATCTTAATTATAAATGTTTAGTCTTTCATTCCCTTATCTTTTAAATGAAAACTAATTAAAAAACTTCATAAAACAATATTAAATTACCTTTGATAAACATTTTCTATTGAAATGATTGTGTATTAAGTGCTACACAGAAGCTGTAAAATATTCATGGGAGGTAACCACGATAACTTCCACCCAGGATTAGAATTTGCATCATGTCATGGTCAAGAGGCCAGCAGAGCTTTTATACATAAAGTGCCTCTGTATCAGAAATACAAAATATTTCTTAGCAACAATAGTAGACAACACGAAATCAGCTTTGTGCTAAAACCAGTCTGGAATTTTAAGCACCCTAGAAATTATTAATGATTTACAAGGAACTACTAATAAAATGAATTAAACTCTAATTTCACTTCAATTCTGAGATGAAAGATATGGAAAATTAACTTCATTTTTACTTTGAATGAATGAATTATAAGAGGTTTGATTGTATGTGACCAAAATGCTATACTGATGGGCTAAAAAATACATCTACCTTCTGAACATGTCTATGTGACTACAAGGCCATGATGAAAGGCTACAACAAATACCAAACTTCAGAACATGTGACCATTGTGAACAATACTAATGTGTGTCACTTTAATAAAGTACTGAGATAAAATTAGAGTCTTATTATCAAAGTAAGCATCAACTAGCTGAACTGACAGAAATTACTGTCTTATGCTGATCAAATTTATGTGACCATGACCCCACCAACCATAAGCTCTATGATCAAAGAGAACCATCTCTATGACCTGGTAGACTTATGTAAAGAGTCTGATTGGTGACTGTAACCAACAGCTGCAAACAGATGCATACAGCTTATGAAACTTTCAGTCAGATTAAATACTACAAGACCACTATGAGAGAATTAAACTCCAATAGGCCCTCGCTATAATCGACCATGCTGTAACAAATTTCTGATGTTCGGAACAGGCTCTGTGGACCTTTGAAGACTCATGTACAAAGACTAGTTTGTTCTAATGAAATTCTCATTTGTAATGAGGCCCATCAGATCCCCCATTGTTCACAACAGCACAGAGTAATGTGCTTTACTCAATAACACACTCATTACATACAACTCTTTGTAGCAGATTCACACTGACAAAGAGTAACTTGCTCTAATTACCATCATCATCATCATCATCATCAAGGTTAAATATACACTGAATATACGCGACTACACCAGATCCAAGTACTGCAGTCAACATGTTGTCTAAAGTGAATTTCTCCACACTGGCCTTCATTATCCAAAAAACAATGGTCCATCCGAAATACCTATCTATAATGTGTATCCAATAATGACATAACTCAAATCTGTCACTGCATAATGCACACTGTTCACATGTAAATGCAAGTAAAATGAACAAATTTGGCTCTGATCTATCCGATGGCTGATTTGGGTTTATCATGTCAAATATGGTAATAGTATACTGGCTTCCCATGTAACAGCTGTACATCCAACTACTGTACAAACAGCCACACACTAAAAGACTAGGTACTACTGTAAATCTAAACATTTTAGGATTATTAACTTTTTGCAATTCATTCAATTCAGCAATTTGTGCCCAATATTGTGATTTGCTCAATAGAAGAATGCATACTGTATAGCTATTAATGTATTAAAAAAAAAATTTTAAATTAGGTTGTCCATAAGAATTTGCAAAAACTGCATGCATGTGAAAATATTGTGAATTACAGTGGCACCAGAAGTCTACTCCCTTGCAGTGCTCAAACACCTACCTGATACTGCATTGTTTTCCTTTGGCCCTCAATGGGTCTGATTAAGCTAACTAAAATGTTTAGTTTCATCAAGTGGCAAAGAGCAATGCAAAGCACTGGAAGTCAAAATTTCTATTTGCAAGATGATGCATTTGACACCATGTAACATTTCTATGCAATTCAGCATCAAAGAATATCTCTCAGCCAGCCTATCTAAATGGACTTGTGTCTATGTATGGATGTATGTATGTATGTATGTATGGATGTATGTATGCATGCATGCATGCATCTATGTATGGATGCAGGCCTGGGCATATGGTGTTTTTCTTGTGTGTGCGATGAATGTTTGGTGCCTTTCCAAAAAAAATTTTAAAAATAAATTGCAAATAAAACGAACAGGAAATGAAAAGGTGCCTGTGTGCATCGCGCACTTCGCACATGCAACCAGCCGGGTCTGTATGTATGTATACACACACACTGATATTGTGTCCTTTTTCTACAATATACTTCCATTCATACATACCTTCAGACTAAAATTGGTAATTTAAGGAACGCTCAGAATTCTTCTGTACACTTAAATATTTGTTCATGATTTAAATGCATCGATATTGTACAAATGATTGTAGGATGAATTTGTAAAATGACTGAATGCACAGATAAATAATTGTCCCCATTCTTCTTGCAGCTCTGCTCTCACTGTGCCCCTAGGAAATCCTCAGAAACAGCCTTCAGTCGTAACTAAACAATTCATGAAATCTGATGGCATCCATTAGTAGTTCTCTTTTGTACCACACTTGTTCTGAAGGCACCTCATAGCTTAGTCTTTGATTAGATTCTTATAAACTACATGCATTCAACTGGGTTAGCTTGATGAAGTTGTGCACTAACAGTTTATCAAATGGAGAATATAGGGGACATAGGTGTACCCAGAGTAAATGAAAAAATTACACCCCCCTGGCAGCAGCAACAATGTCAATCTGCTGTCATCAAGCAAAACAAAAAAAAATCACAGTCGAATCTGAAGAGGCTAACCAATGTTCTCTAATCTCCCTGGGTTCAGCCCCACAAACTTCCCCTGGTGTCATCACAATGGGCCATTCTGGATTGGGGAGGCACTGGAAGTGGTGGGGGACAAAGGTAAATTTAATACATTGTCTACAGAGTCTTTGGCTTGAGGCCTGCAATGAAAAAAGCAAAATATATGCCTCTCTAAAATATGTAAACACACTGTATCACTATTATTGCAAACTTGTGCAGAATTTGCTTCCAACAGATTAGAATGTGGAACACGAGTATAGATTTTGCAACACTAATGAGATTGCTATAGACCAACCCTCCCAACCATCAAGGAAAATTATATTTAGTGGCTTCCCACAATGGAATCCATAATAAGCTTTGATATTAGCCATTCATCAACTCAATCATCAAACTGAATGTTTGATCAAATGGAGAACATGACAAGACTGTTACTCAAAATGAACACAACATGCAGAATTCTGTATCACAGATTAGGAGATGGTAATGGGAAGAGAGCACATCAAAATCAAATTGTCAACAGAACATAAGCTTGCATGTAAATAAACAGATATGATCTTATTAATACCACTCGTTTACAAAATGTATTTTTCATATAAGATTCTCTAGATTTAAAAATTTTTCAGTCACTCACCTTTTTCCTTCCACTGCAGATATTTTACAGCTGTCATCCTCTATAGCTGCCTGCTCATTCGTTGGTCCATTTCCCTGAATGTGTGGGTTAGCCACCCCATCCCCTAATGGAGGCTGGGTACAGTTTGGGGTAGGTGGCTTTACATCTTCTTTGGCAAGAACACTATGACAAAAGAAAGAAAAACATCAGACAGATTTACAAATATTAATCATTCTCTACAAAATCCTGTAGGCTTTCCAACTCCTGCATCCTTACTGTGCAAAAGCAGATTGGCACATACAAATAAGTATGCATCAGCAAAGTTAAGACAAGTTTCATTATTTTGCGTATTTGCCTTAACAAGTTGCTTCCAGCCTTATATATGCTTTCACCTTCTTGTAATGAAAATTTCTCGGCAGTTTGACATCATTTATATAAAGAAGTTTATTTTTTTTTAAAAAACATTCACATTCTCATTGTGTTAATTTCTAAAACAATATGACTGTGCTCATTTGTATTGTACAGGAGATGGTAAAGGTGATAGTTCTACTGCTGATATATTGCAGCCATAGTCTGCTTTAACACAACCAGACCTTCCACCTCGAGTGGAATGAAAGTCAGGATGCCCAAAGAAAAAAACTGAAATCTGAAGAACAACAAAATCAGGCTCAGTGTTTTCAAATATATATTTACAAAAATTTACAAAGGGATTGACATCTTCACTGTCTTATGCTATTTACTTAGCACAAAAACGTATGCTACAGTCATACCATGAAGATCTATCATTTTTTCCCAATTTCTTCTTTTATGCTGATATTTAGTGTTAATTCAATGAACACACTAAATATCAGCAAAAAGGATGAAAATGGAAAACTTATAGATTTTCACAGTATGAAAAGTGTATTCTTCATGGAAATTCATCATCATTTTTGCTTTCATTGCACATCCATCATGAATCAAAAGGTATCTTAAAAATGATTGGCATTTTTAAAAATCAGGATTCTGGGAGGGAAAAAAAAACAACAGGAAATCTGGATTTTCAGATTTTAAACAAAATTCGGAACAATCCTAGTAAATCAGGATATGTGGTAGTCTGCACACAGAGGCCAAATTCAGAAAGTGTCAATCCAATGATGTACAGGTCACTTGAAAGATTTGTGGGGCCCTGAGTGGCCGAGTGGTCTAAAGTGCTCATTGTTACGGATCACTGCCATCTTGCCTCTGTCAGTGTGGGTTTGAGTCTCGGGCTTGGCCAATGTGGGTATGTAAAAAAGCTTGCCAGTAGCTTCTCGTGGGTCGGTGGTTCTTTTCGGGGTTTTCCCTGGGTTCTTCCTCCACCATTTATACTAGCCGCCATGTATAGCCTATTTTGTGCTGAAAAATGGTGGTAAATCCTACAACAACAATGACAACAAAATTCTGTAACGTCCTTCAAGTTGTGTATGCTGAAAACATTGGTCCCCCAAAATCTGGCACCAATGAACATCTTAAATGGATAGTCCAAACATGCTTTGGTCTTTAATCTCTTGGATTAAAATGGCTAGCTGAAAGGATTAAATTTCTGTGGACAACAGTCAACACTGTCACAGAATATTTAATACTAAGTTGACTAATTCCTCATTTTACTCATTACCACAGCATTTTTTTTACAACTCTTCCTTGCTTTTGTTTCTGGCCGTTTTAATCCTTCCTTTCTCTATACATGCACAATCTTGGGTTATTAATTATTGATGCTATTATTTGCATAGCAGAACCTTTAGACAATTTCTTTTGCTTTCTTTTTGTAACCATCAATTTTGTGGGCTCAAGGTTCTGGGGTTTTTTCCCCTTTCATTCTCAACAAGAGCTTTTTTCTCATGTTGTGCAGTGGAAAGATTGGGAAGTGGGACATGTATCCTAAGATCAACAAAATCTTCCCATTTTATGGATCTGATTGCATTCTAAAATGATGCTCAGTTTCTATCTTGAAGGTTTCCTTCCACAGAATCTACTTAGGAAGGAGAAGTCTTTATCAACCTGTTTCCCACCATTGTGGGGACCAGAAATAACTTAGAGTAGATTGCTGGTGACAGGAAGTTTGAACCCTTCCTACTGCACCCTTCTGAAGAAGGATATGCATCTCTTACTTTAACTTGATTACATTTGACATAATATAGTGTTCCAGAGAGTGGATGGAGTTCCATGTGTCATCGACATAAATCCTCCTTCATAATGGAAAAAGACCCATCAGTCTTTATCATGCTCAACCAAGCAAAGATGGCTATTCAAGCACCTATTTTGTATTAAAGAGTTGTACACTGTGCAAGAGGTGAGATGCCCCCATGGACACAACCACCCTTCCTGTAATTGGGAAAGGTGGAGAAGACAGTAGTCTTCATTGATTTACCCTTGCCTATCCATCTGAAGTACAACTATTATGGTGTGGGCTTTTAGGAATGTTGGCTACTTTGCTGTTGTTTACCCTTCTCTGGAAATTGGGCTCCTCCTTGGCTTGATCAGGCGTTTTCACTTACTGGTTGGTTTTGACGGGTCAGTAACTGGTGCAATGGACCTATGTTGATGCTCCTTAAAATCCCCAGATGCAGCAGCAGGGATGGCACAGACAAATAATGTCTCCGATTCCAGGGATGTAGCTTATAACGTGTCCAATGTGACATCTCTGCAGAGGTGGAAGAAGCCACAAAAGCAAGCAAACTGCCATGGCGAAATCCTCCTTGCAAAGATATGACATCCAAGGGTAGGGGATTATGGGTCATGAGAGAAAATGATACAAAAGATCTTGGAGTAGACAAGGGGACTGGACATCCCTTATTTTGCCTTGCCAGTTCTTTTCCTTTTTCCATCCTCTCCACAAATTCTCTGACCATAAATGAAGCAGAGCAGGTCTATTCTAGCACTGCCCCTGGAATACCTTCTTAGCATGAAAGAATCTTTGTGCCACCAGAGCATGCTGGTTAAAGACACATATCAGGGGAAGGAGCAGCATACTTCAACTGCGACCTTGTTGACTGACCATATGTCTCTTCGACCATGCAAGACACACTGTGGAAGGGGTTTGGAGATCCTAAGAGGGTGCAACCCTACCTCCTAATCATTAGCAAATACCTAAAGATCTAATATGATAGATGAGGCATTATCTGCTTGGTAGGATATAGGAGTATTAGACTAGAAATGACCTGTCTGCAGGTAAGGCCAGGAAGGCCAGACATATATGTTCAGCTGCTGTTCATAGGAAGAAACTTAACTGTCCCTATTTAGTGTTTTATCTGAAGGATGAGCATTTTCCTTGCCCCTCCTAGGCCTCTTGGGAAGAGAGGAAGTAACGAACATTCTCATTCCATGATGACCTCTCCTGAGTAATGTGCATTAGTCTAGGAACCTTGGCACCTAATTTGCTGAGTGACATGTTTTGCTAATAAAAGAAATGTGATCATCAGGTCCTGATATAGCATAAAAAATCACAAAGATACATTTTCTTTTAAGCTTGTGGACTTTTCCACATCTTTGCTTGAGATGTCATCGGAAAGATTGGGGATGGGCCAATGATGGTAAGTCAGACTGGAATGATTCATTTGTTTTAATAATTTCTAGAATAGAAGGATCGTGCATCTTGCACAGACAAGGTTTGCCCATTGCAAAAACAGTCTGCTAACAAACAGCAACAGGTAACATTATGTTAAATCTCAGAATCCTTAAAAGTTATACTTAAGAAATCCAAGTTAAGAAGATAGGAATTTATTATCCATAATGCCTCTTAATGAATGATGGAAATCCATAATGCTTCTTAATAAATGATGGAAATTCATAATGCTTCTTAACAAATGATGGAAATCATAATCATTGATGATCTCATCAATATAAATCTGCATGCCATTTTTAAATGGAAACTAATAATCCTTGTTTATGTTGTGATACAGAAACCAAAGGAAGAGTACCACCATGGGAAGCAACTCCAGTAAATGATATCACAGAATTCTGGCAAGTAACCTCTTGCAAAGTCTCAACAATAAAAAGCTCAACACCAAATTTGGTTCAAATCCAAAGATTCCCAGTAGGCTTATCTATTATTAAACAGTATACTTTGAAAAATGACTTTAATTAGAACAAAATTGATTAATAATGGGCAAATTCAACAAAGAAACAGTTTTCTATGAAATTTTTCATATGATTTCATATAGTATGGACACGAACACAACTGATCCAGTGGGGGCTGGGTAGTTGTCTTATAAGAATTAGGATTTACCAAAAGTATACACAACAGGAGTTAATGCTACTGGCTGAAAAGAATTTGAAGACAAGACTATTTATTCTGTTCAAACTGCTGACTGCAGAAACAATCTCCAATATTCTTTAATGATGAGATTTTCAAATTAGCCCCTGAACTGTCCCATTTTCATTTAGTACAAATACGACAACATTAGAAGACTTAGTCAAACCCCATGCTGATACGACCATTCAGTATGTTCACTGTGGCAGCCATATCAAGTTAGAACAGCACAATTTTTGTTCAGGACCAACCAGACATCACAATTAGTTATCTGGTGAAAACCCAACATTAATCTGACTTTCCATGAAGTAGGAGTAGCAATATCATGATTTTCAAGATGGCTCCCATAGTGGCCATAATGGACATAATAAATCAGCACCATTTTCATAGAGTACCAACATGATAAAAAGTCCTCTGGTGAAAATATAGATTTAGAAGTGATAGGACTTTAAAGATATACCCTGTGGTGGTCATACTGGATATTGGCACAATTTAAAAAAACAAAAACCAACTACACAAGACAAATCTTTCGGTGGAAACCCCATTTTTATGACTATATTCAGGAGGAGCTGCAATAACAAGATTTACAATATGGCTCTGGGAGCCTTATTAAACATCAAAATGGCACCATTTTCATTTCGGACCAACTAGATATCATAAGAAGCCTTTTGTTGATATAACCATCACTCACAATGAGTTGTGACAAAATTTTCAAGATGGCAACTATGACAACCATACTGGATGTCCTAGAGGAATCAATGTCATTTAGGACCAACCAGACATTGTCCTAAGTCTCCCGGTAAAATAAACACAAAACAAAACAAAAAAAACATGCTGATATGAGTATCCTTTCAGAAATAGTGATAACAAGGTTTTCAAGATGGCTGTCATGTCCACCATATTTGATACCTGGATGGCATCATTTTTATTTATGAGCAACTAGATATCATAAGAAGCCTTTAGTCCCCTTGTTGATACAACCATCTACTCAGAAATAGTACTGACAAGATTTTCACTATGGCTACTGTGGCAACTTTACTGGATGTCTGAACAAGACATTTTCATTTAAGACCAACTCAAGTATGGGATGAGTGTGTTTGTGATGGTTTCATGGCAATCTTCCAAGTAGTTCTGGAGGAGAAGCAATAACAAACTTGTGCTGCCTGACAGACAACGAAAGACAGGTCATCTAATAAGCTCTCCTGGTCTATGATCAACAGAGCTAAAAATACGAATTTTTTTCCAACCACAGTAGACACTTATTTGGTCCAATGTGTTTCTTACATGGTGGTACAATAACCTACCAATCTCCCTGTGCCTGAGGATCCTTAGTGGATGGGTCTTGTTGACCTGTGCTATTAGGGTGGTCTGATGACTTGGAAGGGGATGATGCAGGTGTAGAATCTGATCCTGAACTGGAATTATTCACCATCTTGGGTGGTGATGACGGGGGAAGAGGTGGTGGAGAATCCCTTTCCACTTCCTCTTTTGGAATTTGTTCTGAAGAGCAACTAGGTCTGTCTGGGAGATTGTTACTGCAATTAGAACAAGGAAGAACTATTACTACCCTAGCATGACTGTCATACATACAGTTAAAATTTAATTTATGAGACAAACACAAGTCAGCAGACTTTCTGCATTTAGATAAACATCTGCTGGTGCAATGATGACTGTATTTGGAAAAAAACTTATATTTAACTACACACCCGCCACCCATAACATGACTTTCTCATTAAGGAAATCAACACTTCTGCACAAGTCAGATAATTTCTAGAAAGATATAAAAGATTATATATTGCTGTTATTGACTTGGAAAACATGCATTCAGATAGTTCAGAAGTGTGATCTGAGGCTGATGAGGTAAAGGCAAAAAAAAATTAAAAAAAACT
The DNA here is from genome assembly GCA_016617855.1 of Megalonaias nervosa. NCBI lineage: Eukaryota > Metazoa > Mollusca > Bivalvia > Unionida > Unionidae > Megalonaias > Megalonaias nervosa. Next base: position 176,575 of record JAECUM010075519.1, on the reverse strand, counting down.
TCAACGAAAAAGTTTGTAAAGTACAATTAGACCTATAGTAAAGTTTTTGAAACTTTAGTTTAAAACCTGATGTAGCTCAAAGGCTTCTTACTTATTCACCCGACTTGACATAGTATTTGGGTTTTTTTTGAATTTCACTTGAAATCAGCTATGATCTCTCCTGCTATGAGACATACTCAAATCAACATGTCCAATAAACGTAATTGTTACCCTCCCTGCTTGTTCCCACCCACCCACCCCCAGGAATCTGAATATTCATTTTTATACATTTGTGCTGTTTAAACGTTTCATGGCTTTTTATCTTTTTCATCTGCAACGTGTTTATGTTCACTGCAGACCATATTTAGCAAAAATAGTATATAAACAAAGCTTGGTAATGCAGATATTTTGCATGAAAAATAAGGGCAGTTTAAGGTACTTTGAGGTACCCCTGTAGAATTTGACTGGTTCCCTTACAAACTCCACTGAATCTAATATGAAACCCTGATCTGGATCAAAAACAGACATGCCAGTATCCAGATTTGATTGCAATTATTATATATTTGTAATTTTTGCTATTATTTCCAAGTTGGCGAATTGCTTGAAGAAAGTGTACGAGGACATACCACCCAAGAGAAAAATGTTACATTTTTTAAAGGAAAAGTAGTTTATACAAAAAGTTTTGATTGTGTTTAAGCATTTTATATAAGTTACTGTTACAGACCTGCCAATCTTAACAAGACTTTCTCAGCAAGGCAGTGTATTTTTTCTACAAGTTAGACCAGTCTGCAGACATTCTGTATGAACAAATATGTCCTGTTCAAAGTGTCAGAGGTACTCCTGTAAAGTCAGTCTGATTCCCTGACCAAACACACTGAACGTAATATAAAACCCAGATCCGAATTCAACATGTACAAGCCAGTAACAGATTTTACCGCAACAATCATATTTCCGTAACTGATGCTCTTATTCCATCATTTCTGCAAGACTTGGTCAAATCATAATGGTTGGCAGATCTGCTATTATCTTATTTTATACACATTTAACCTTTAATTTTGTTGTACTTAATTATACGTTTGGAAGGCTTTCTCTTCCTAAAATGTTGTGCATTGGAATGTGACATTTTTTAATGGTACCTTCTGTTGGCATTACATAGCCACTTTTGTGTTGTGGTGCCATAAAACACTTCTAAATACATACCAACTTCCATTTCACCATTCATCATAAGAATTCACCCTCATCTATATGCAGTATAATCTTCCGACCACTTCTCATTATCAAATAATCTTTGCCTTTATAAAAGTCTTCTACCAATCCTCTCCTTTTCAGAGTAAATTCAATGTTGTACGGCAGCACAGAGTTCAAGTTTTTATCATGAATTTATGCAGTCAGCTTTAGTGCATGCGAACAGTTTTCATTTTGAAAATCTGACTGATTTATGACCAACCATTTTTGAACCCTATTTGACCACATCTGTAGCTGACATTCAAGAGTGTATAAACATTTTATTATCTATAGCAGCTCAATAAATTATCAATGCATGCTACATAGTTCCTTTACATTGAAAAACATGAATGGTAATATACTCCCCTAAGGTAAACTCATATCCTCAGTATAGTTCTAGAAATGGTGGCACCTCGACCATCTTTCAAAAAATTGACCATAAAGATTGGTAGGCAGTCTGTGTGGTGTCATAAATATTCTCAAATAAAACTAAAATTGCCTTATATGTTCCCTTTTATGGAAACTAATATAATAAATATATAAAGCATGCGGAGATAATCATTTGTGATCTCTGGCAGCTGAATCCACTCTCAAAGTCTAATAATTTGCTACTTCAACATACAACAGGAGTCTGTCATTTATCCTTTGTTCCCAGGTTTGGCAAATACAGCTTGTTTGAGATAATGAACGACAGTTGGAAGGGGCAACAGGCCTTTCAGGCTCAGGTACTAGTATCAGTGTTGCTTCTCATCATTACAGCAGGAAGTTGCCAGTTCCTAACTTTTACTGACAATGTTAAGCACTGAGAGCTGTATCATTTGTTCAGTAGTGAATGAAGGCAAATTAATAGAGACTGCACAATCCAATGAGAGAAAAACATAAACATCTATGCGACATTATTAAAATCAGGCAAAAGAATTAATTAGGCACAACATATATACAAGTCTTGTCATATTAGATCTTCAGCTGCATATAGAACACATCATGCTAAACAAGGCCACTGAAATTTTATTTACCATGTTAATCTGAAAATTCCCACATATGATCAATTCCAAAATTAAGTAATTTGGTTAATACAATTCTGATCTATTTTAACTACCTCAGTTATAAACCACTCACCAGGCAAACTGACACAAAAAGTACAGCAAAAAAAATAACCCCCTTCCCACGACTATAAAATGTAAATTAAACTTGAATCCTATACCGGCATTCCTCCTCAATTAAAGTTATCTGGAAGTAAATTTAAAGTTCACTATGTGGTATATACAAAGATGTGCTGTCCATACTTATTGCAAAATGACAACATATGATATTTTCAATGTTCCACATTTAATCCAGTGTTGTACCAAACTAATGTGGCCACTTCCAATAAAAAAATTAAGTGGAAGTTATTGAAACTCATCAGACAATGCTAAAATATGTTTAAATCACCAAAATTTAAAATGTTAACTTACTTGGAATTAGAAACAGAAGATTTTATTTGGGACTGGATATCAGTTTGTGATACACGGTTATTCTGACTATCTGAAGCTGATTGGTCAGGAGAAGTATCAGGTTTCTCAGAACTGTCTAAATCTGTACTAATTTCATCTAAACTATCTACACTCTGAAGAACCATATCTGATGACTTGTCCTCTGAGGCCACTGGAAGAAATACAAATGTTGATTAAAAACCTATGACAGCACAAAAAGTTACATGTACATCTTAAGAACATCTCATTATCACAACTAACACAGAATGAAAAAATAAAAAATGAAAAAAAAGGCAAGGTTTCATGAATTTGCTAACAAAATTCTTGTGACGTTCCAAAGAACCCTGCACTGCTGAAGTGTATTGAATCAAGAACTTAAAGTATGGGTTGATACAATGGTAATTAGCACCATTCGAAATCACAGTCCCACCTGTGACAATTATTTCCACAAGTTTACTCAATAACAAAAATGAAGCAATACTTCATTGATGAGAACTGGAAATCCTCATAAATTTTGAGGAGTCGCAGTCTTTATGACAATTTAATCAATCCTATACTAAAGGAATATCTGTATGCCAAAAATTCTTCTTGTGTCCAGATATGCATGGAAGTTTACTGAATAGGGGACAAGTGCTACTTGATACCAAGTCTTAAATTTGATAAAATAACTGTTTCATCAGAACAATTAAAATCAAACATGATTCAGTTCTAAGTAAGTAGGATATTTGTGTATTTCACATAAATTGAAAGAAAACATATATAAACTATATTATTAGGACAACATCTGAATATTCTATTCATTTGATTACCTTAAAAACACTCAAACAAAGCCATAAAATCAAATGCATCCTGAATAATTTTGGACACTAAGCCATTTGATGCATGTTCTGCTGATGAACAGTGTGGCTGGTTTAGTAGTATGCATTTTGCAGGATTCATAAAATACCACATCAAATTCCCAACAAGAGTCACTTGAAGGGATTGATGCTGTACTCTCTGAAAAGAATTTCCAGAAATTCAAAATAAGACCTTCTTTTTAACTGCCAAGTTTTGAACCATCTCTGATATTCTTCACTGAAATATAATTTTCGAATTAGCTGCTGTGGAGGATAAGATGGAATTCAGATTATCATCATATAATGGATTTCATTTTCATTTAGGACAAAGCAGACATCATTAGAAGTCTTTCAGTGAAAATCCTGGATCAAAATAATTACCCATTCAGGCAAAAGAGTGACAAGAAGATTTCAAGACTGCTATCATTGCAGCCACGTAGGACGTACAAATGCCACCATTTTCATTTAGGACAAACTAGGTTCAAATACGTATAGGTGAAAACCCCATGTTGATGTAACCATCCATAGGAGGAGGAGATGTTGCAATATTTTCAAGATAGCCACCATGGTGTCCATATTGAGGGTTACTCATTTTCATTTAGGACTAATTAGACACCTTAAGAACTATTCTGATAAAATCCCATGTCAATATGACTTGCAGGAGGAATAGCAACCAGATTTTCAAGATGGTGGCCATACTCGATTTCGAGTTGCACTATTTTTATTTAAGACCAATTACACACAAGTCTTTCACTGAAAACCCTATATTAAGATTATCATTCATTCAGAAGGATTAGTGACAAGATATTCAAGATGCTGTGGTGACCATACTGGTTGTTGGCATGGCACCATTCTCATCTAGGTCTAACTAAATTTGGTATGAATATGTGTCTACAGTTCCATGGCAATCACCCAACTAATTTTGGCAAAGTAGTGATGTCAAACTTGTGCTAATGGGTGGGCAAAAGATGGACAATGGGTCATCACGTAAGCTCTTCTGATTTATGAATAAACCTAAAAATAAATACTATCATTATATGGAAGAGAATTCATAATGCACTGACTGGTGAGTTCAGATGCAAGTCTGCAGTCACATCAGCAGGGGAAAATCTGTCTGGAAAATGTGCAACTACACGGAACTTGCAACAATGTTCATTTCAAAGAAGGCTTTTGCACGGTTTTTATTTTTTGCATGACTGGACAGCTATCCACAGAGTATGAATATTCGATCTTGTTTACAAATAGGCAAATATTAAAAATTCAAAAGAGTGACAACAATCACCTAAGGGCTGTTCCAATAAAACATATATCCTCCCCACCCACCCCGGGACGGAACTTCAATAAAACGTCTGTAGAAGGTTGTGTTTCAAACTATTTTGATTCTGACAGTGGAAGGTTGATTAGGAATATCACCTCTGTCGTGGACTGTGTTAACAAAATGAGAAATCGCTGGTGGGGTTGTAAGAAGAAAAATACGAATATACACCTCTCCCTCGATAACTCGCGCACAACGGGGTCCACAAACATAGACTACGCTATAAGCGAGGGTGCGAGTTACTGAGGGACCTCCAAAGGTTGAAAAAATTCACTTAGATATTGACAAAACAGCGGAGTGGGGGGGGTTTAGGAACTGGGACGTTTAATGACTGAATGCTCATTTTACAATCATGTTGTTAATAATTTTTAACAACACACTTTTTCTAATAAAGTTGTTCAGTATTCTGTTTAAATAACATTTATTTTTAAAATGTCCAACATGTGAAAGGTCGTTCCACTAGTTTCAACAACCATCACATGTACACGAAAACATCTGTGTATTACGTCACTGCTTTTTGTTTTCTTGACGAGTCTGGTTCCCGGAGTGGTATGTAATGGTATCCTGCCAAATCGGGAGTCAAAAGAGCAGAGAACTAGACTAACTGTCGATACACCACCAAACAAGATTCCTTTTCTTCAAAAACAAGCGAAATTTATTTCGTGAGGCAATCGTCTACGTCGAACCTCAATTTTTTTATTGTTCAGTTAGTACAGTATTGATGTTATGATTTCATTTGAAGTAATAATGAAACTTCTTATCATCCTTGAGGATATCTCTAAGTGCCAGTTCAAGAATTCTCTGAAACTCGCTTGCCCATATTGGTCCGTATCTGTGAAACCAAGCTTTTTTTTTTACATGGTATTCATTTCGCTTGGTTATATTTGATCACAGTTACCATCGAGTCTGTTAATTTAAGGTAGCTTATGTTACATGCACAATAACATTTATAACAGTGATTGATCAAATGAAGCGAGTTCACCCGACATATGACCGGGGCAGCTAGATTTTAAGTTTGTAGGATTTTTGTGCCTTTTGACTTTTCTTTTATTCCCACTCCTTTATTTGATTCAAAAGACATAATTAACGTGATAAAACAAAGGAGACCAGCTTTTAATTCAGTGCAACAAAACAACAAATACTTCCGCAAGTCAGTTATCAAAACACGGTCGACACCTAATTAGGTTCTCAGAGAAATGCTCGTGGACATAGCTGTTACGGGAGATTGACACATTTTACGTTTAATACAAGAGGACACATTGCATTTATGATGATTACACTTAAAAGAAACTAAAAGACAGAACTAGAACATAAATTTCAATTGATAAAAAAATTATTTAATTGGTATTTATTTATTAAAGTACTGCCTCCACTCGGCGTAAGTGACACTTTCATTGATCGAAATTTCCTTACATATTATTAGTTGCGGTGTACTACCTTTTGGAAAGAAAATGTAAAAAAAATTATATGACTTATTTTAAATTTGGTATTTCATAATGTTGATTAAAATTCAGATCCTATCTACAGTTTCCGACGATAAAACGAGCGATATATCAAAGTTTCCATTAATAATTTTGATCGCGATTTTCTTCAAGTTCAATAAATAGGAATCAATTTATGCGGTATTTTCTGGTTTAAAAAATGGGATCCATGCCTGACCTCACGTTATAAGCGGGTTCATGAGTTATCAGGGTGCGAGTTATCGAGGGAATGGTGTATATTTAAAATCGCATCTAACCCCCTCCTAGTGGTCTAACGTGAATAAAACACTGGGTCAGAAAACACACGAGTGCACCTAATTTGTACAAATTTGTGTACTTTAAAACAGTGATACACGTTCTGCAAATTACATCAACATCACGGATATAAAACGTGCTTTGTGCAGTGTGCTATTTTTATTCAACTTTTAACTTTAAAAGTGCATTTTGCAACGTAATTCATGCTGACAGTAGCAGGATCACAGCTGTTGATGCGACATCCAGGTTCAGGAAGGCATAAGTCAAAATAGCTGGATACTTCGGTTCGACATGAATGGCTGTTAAACTAAATTTGATTGGTTCATTGGGCCCTGGAACAAGCATTTTATGGTAGTTTTAACCTTACTTTCATCATGGAAGTTTTACAAATGCGTGTTTCAAATAAGGGCCACACAGGAAACCAAAATGGCTGAATCACAACAGGGTTTGTCGTCAGATATGTTTTCAGTCGGCAAATACTAGCTGGTGATAGCTATGATGACAATGAATTTCGTGTATATCAGTCTGTTGGACACTGGGAAAATGTCACTGGAAATACCAGTGTGTGATTTTGAGCCCAGATTTGATGTTGAGTGCGAGTCCGATGTACATGTTGGATGGACAGGATGTCGGTTATATTTATTCAAGATACCCATGTCTGAACAAGCAGACTATGGAACTGTTGGACTTGAAACCCTAATACAGCATTATGGAAGAGAAAAAAATCTGGCATAAGACGCAGCAAAGTACTGATTCAAGAAAGTGAATCTTTGGCAGAGTTCATGATAGTGAAAACTCTTCTTTTTGGAACAGAGATATCAAAGAGAGAATACCCATGGGGCCATTAAGTGTGAGATGTTGAAAACTGCACAACCATAAAGAACAGTAACTTGTTCAAGCTAGTTATGTATATGCATTTCAGACAACAGGCAATGAAAGGGAGTTCTCAGCACAGAATAATATTCATACACAGAGGAGGAGGATCATATTAAATTCAGAAACAATCAACAGATTAATGCTCATAGGGAACATCAGAGAATCCCCATACAACATAATTAAGTGTGTGTAGATCTCTAGTTGGCAGAACCACTATGGCAACAAAAGAATAACAAGACTAACTTTCATATCATGTAGATGTATTACCAAATGAAATACATGCTCTCTATGTGCAAAAATTGAATGACATTAAACATACGGGACTGACTGAAATGTGTAAACTCAAAGCAAGATGGATAAAATTTGTCCTGTTTGTGTTTGTTTATTCCTATGTATATTTTGAGGATGTTGATATTTTCTGCAAACCTTCTGGCACTTAGTTCCAAGCCATCATTTGGTATTTGTATTACAAATTAGATTATTGTTATCTAGCACACAACATTTTGAAGCAGTGTCATTAACTAATGATGAAATTGATGAAAAAATACTTGATGTCATTCTGATATATGGATTCTTTACTGCACTACTAATCTGTTCATCCCGATTCTTTTTTACCATCTCCTTTAGTTTTCCTGGTACGAATACATTTAATAAAATTGTAACTTCTATTTTCTTACAATCTAAATATTTGTGATCATGTATTATTGTCAAAAGGTAAAATGTGCTTAGTTTTGTTGTAAAATCTAAAACTATTAATTAGCAAGGGACTAAAATAAAAAGTGGGTCAACTTCATGTGCACAAAAATTATTACCATATTACAGAGTGTTGTTAGAAACAACTGAATAGTTGTACGAGATGTATTTTGCAAAGTTAAAGAACCAGCACTTGTATTGTAACCACATATTCCATTTAAATAATACTATCATTTCTGCATATTCCTATCAGTTTTTCCCAAGTGGTATTAATTTCCTGATCTAATGTTGTTCATTTCTTGTGCAATTTTTACATATCAAGAATTCTCAGTATCATTAAAAAACAATGCAATCTGCAGCAAATTGAGTTGTTTGAGAAGAGATTTATTTTTTTTAACCCAAAAATCACTGAAGCTGTGAGTTGTGGCATTAAAGTCTCACATTAAATAATATTTAAAGTTGCCATGATAGTAATTTAGGATGCAACTGTTCTAATTTCACCTTTGATATATTCAGATCTTGAATGTGATGAAGGAACATGGCTCCAAAATAAACACTTCAATTTTAGAACCTGTTAACTAACTATGAATCAAGCATATAATCCAAGTCCAACTGAATTGTTAGAAAAAGTTTAATTCTTTTGACAACATCATAATTAGCTGTCAAATATGGAGTAACCCTATGGTCTTTCTGCCATCCCAACCAAGACCCCACCACAACCATGTGACCATGCCCAATGACATCACAGTAATAATCACTATACAACTAGAGATAACATCTCTTTGATTATTTTGATTTCAGCAGAGCCTTAAAAGAGTGGAACAGTAAGAAAGAGTGACATATTTAAGTGTTAGGAAGATATTTAACAATGGCTATTCCTCCCACCACCATGTCCTCATTGGAGATCACACACACACACAAAACTTGGATTAAATCCCGAAATTCTGGCAGCATCCCAGCAGGGGAGATAACCTGACCATTTTATTTGATTTTATTGGTCTCTGGTTATCCCATGGTATTTCTGTTACTTAACCATTACCTTACAGTGTGTCCAGTCAGCATGGTCAAAAAAAGCATAACAACCATTGAGAGTTGTTGAAGGACTCACATTACTACAGATATGAAAGAACGAGAACCATACTATAAATCAGTGAAGATAAAATAGATTATACATGGTTTGACTGTCCCTGATTGGTTGACAATGAAAGTAAGATTTTAGTAAAAAGAATATTTTGAGAGCCTGTCCTACTCGTAACTGAAAAAAGTCAGGGACATTGTTTTATTAACATAATTTCCGTCCCTTTACAAACCTGAGTTTGGAAGACTCTTTGGTGTAGTACTGAAAGCACACATTTCAAATTTGTGTAGATCCAGAAAATGGTGCAACTGTTATGGTTTTCTTTTCACAAAAGCTGTCGTCATAGATGTATCTATAGTGATACAAATTTCATCATGAGCACTCGAAATTTTAAGTTATTGAATTTTAATATCATGGTGTTTGCACAGGTTTACAATGGGAACTGAATTAGTACAGCTATTCTTGAACTCCTGAGTTTTGTGCAGAAACATGGAATCCAAGCAGAATACATCCAGAAATGTAAAGGTTTTCCATCTTGGATTTAGTCTCCCCGTTGCATTTCACACTGATATACATACTGTTATGTGTAGGCTCGTACAAAAATAACAAGAGAAAAGAATGAAGCCAACAAGCTTTGTAAATTTTAACAAAATAATTTATTTCCCTAGAAAACAATGTAAAAATTGAAAATAGGACTTACGGTTTGTGAATATAATCTAAGATTTAATCCTAAGATTGAAAAATAAAAGTCCTATCACTAAACAGTTCTAATAGAATCCGGGTTCGAATCTCGATGAAATTCCAATATGGAGGCGATGACGTCAGATGTCTGTACTGATGGTAACAGAAACTCGATTGAATCACAGTTTATGTTTCCGTATAGAACTCCAGAATAAATTTTCACTGAATTTCTTTGTCCCAGAACTTTTTATAAAAAAGTACACTTATTTAGTTTTCCAGAGAATAAATTTTTAGATTCCAAACAATAGAAAAACTTCGGAACAAGCCGGCATCAACAATATAAAACACCTTGTACCTTCAAGGTGTTAAGAATACGACTGGCTGGAAAGCTCTCGGAATGAGTATTTAACCCAACTAAAACGTCATTTCATTCCCACGTGATGGGTCACGTGGTCTCTTAACGTTTGAACAGCGTAATAAAAAGAATGAAAATTAGCACATAGGCAAGAATAGCCCTATCTAAGAACCAAATTCTCACACTGAAAATATATAAAAAAAAAGAAAGACTGTTTACAGTTCAGCTAACATGCGGGCCAAAATGACCTTGGCAATAGCCAATTGTTATTACTCGATGTTTACAAAATCTATGAACCAGAGTGAGCTAAAAATAGTGTTAATGTAATAGCTTTTACGTTCTATACAAACTGAATTTACTGGAAAAAATATCGAATCCCGTGAAAATAATCATTACAATAAAATGTAATGAAACAAAATTAAAATAAAAAAGAAATTTTAACACTAACACACAAGCAATTTAATTACATATACATAACAATATTCACAAACAATTAGTATAGTAGTAGGAAAAGTCTGACAAATTTAGATACATATTCACAAACATGACAAACAGTAGGTGGGGAAACAAGATCATAAGAACAGGCTGGAATGGAGAAGTATAATAACAACAATAATGATTAGAAGTGTGCCTCTTTTTTATGTGTGCAACATCATTTTCTCAGCTTCAGTAAGAAATTACATCAAAGGGAAGACAATAAAGGGTGTACAGTTAACTAAACCACGTGAATTTAGCTACTCAAATCGATTTTAACCTTCTGGTTATATCTGTTCTGGTCTGTTTCTGTCCATTCTGGTGATTATGTCCACTTAATCAGTATGGTTGGAAAAGAATTTGGCAAATTTAAAGATTGAAAAATCTTTTGGCAGATTATGATTATACACTGTACTTCTGCCTGAGAGATGTGAATAATTTCATTTCTTGGTTCGTTGATTCTGGTTGTTGCTCAGTTCCAATGCATCATTGAAAAACATTGATGCATTCTCATACTTTGTTACAAATATTTATTACAGATGCACATCTCCAGATATCAGTGAACATAGCTGGAATAAGTTATAACAGTTCTGGTTGGAACAATGGACACTGTTAGAGAAACTTTAAGTGAGCTAAAATGTAAACTTTTCGGCAGAGTGTGATGCAGGGTTGCTCAAGACTTCTCCATCTCATATGCCCACCATGAAAAATCCATTTGTACCAACTGATGATGACTTTTAGGTAACGGTCAGAAAGGCATAATTGACAATATTCAAAGGTCTACAAAAATTACTGGAGTCAAAATTTATAAACTCATACAGCTGTGGCAAAAATGATGGACTAGTACCTTTGCTGCTGTTGCCACAGTTGATTAGATGGTTGATTTAGTTTGGTTAGGTTTGTTTTTTGGGGGGTTTTAACAGTATATTAGGTGGAGGAAGAACCCCGAAAGACCACCAACCCAAATTGGTTGATCTGTGACAAAAACTTACTCTGTGAGATGTGCAAGTGATCTGTAAAAGCAAGCACCTTAGTATACTAGGGCACATGAAGCCTCTGTTGATTTGATGTTTATCTCCAACAGCCAAAGTCATTTAGACATGAGATCTCCAGTTTCGGTAGATCATTATGGCCTTTACATTATTTTCAGATCAAGAGAATCTATATATGGCAGCCAGTTTTATTGCTGAAGAAAATCCAAGTACTTTTGAGACACCAAACACCACTTATGTAGAACCTCTGACCTTCCACAAGTAACTGGCAACACTCTCATTTACACACTGGAGGCAAGTAATCACATGACAAGCATCTTGTACCATTCTGCCATGAAGCCCCTCAGATCTGTATCACAAGACAAGCATCTTATACTCTGCTATGAAAGCCCCTCATAGCAGAGTATAAGACTAGAAGTGGGAGATAGAACCTGTGACAACTGGATTAAAAGTGCAGAATGTTACTGCTAAGCCATCAGTGATGATGATGCTGTTGACAATACAGTTAACTGCAATGACACTGATTTTAGGAGTACTCTGGGAAAAAATGATTCCTTGACTTTCATCCATTTTTTAAAATCTAATTTATGATATAAAAATGTTCGACTTGCTATATTTCTTTTTTTTAAAACTTTATATTAGTCTTGCAACAAGGCATAAAAATAAAATGTTGGTAACTGAAATGTGTGTTCTTACAAGAAATGATAATAGTGTAAAAAAGTAGGTAGAAATAATGCGACATCGCTTTCATAGGCATTAATGATTTTTTCTGACAAATCATGCATTATAAGTTTACCAAAACATTTATTGAAAAAAATAATAACAAGGGAATCATAGCATCTGACCACACATTTAAAGCAATACAAGATTTAACTATTATTCTAATCAAAAGCAGCATGCCTGAGAACAAAGAAAAATAGCAAAACATAGTGATCACTTTAGTAAACAAACAGTTCAGTAAGGATACAAATTCATGATTTCTGTATTAGAAAAGAAATCCCCGATATAAAATCTATATTCATGGACATTAAATTAGTAGGTATGAAGGGACTGATCAATGACATCTACAAATAACAAGCCACCAAGAAAATTTGTGATTTCACAGTATCAGAGACATACATGGCTGACAGACAAACAAACAAAAGGACAAAAGATTGATTATAATTAATGAATACAAAAAAAAATATGCAGTAGATTATATGATCTATACGAATTCAGTACATTACTTCCAGCCAGCCGTCATTTAAATCGCTTCTGTCCCCAACCCAATATTAAAATCACTTCTACCACCCACTAACCCATAGCCAGAAATTATGTAAAAAAATATGTTTCTGTAGGGGGCAGTGTTTTTTTATTAAAACATATCTGACGGTGGATCTTAATTTTTTAAAATTGCTTCTGTTGTGGGTTGGTTGAATTTGAAAGTGCCTTCCCCCGGAGGGATATATGTTTTATTGGAACAGCCCTAAAGCTTGCTATGCTCTTTTACCTGTGATTGCTTGTGATATGTTTGCATAAGATTTCACGAATATGCATCACCAAATATAAGCCATCAATGAGCCAATAAAACAAGCTCTTATACATCAAAATAAGAGAATGCCTAATGATCATTAAGTGACTACAGTTTGGAATCAGTGTAAAAGGTCATTCTGGGTTAACCTTCCAAGAAAATTTTACATGGCTCACTCATTAAGCAGGCTTTGCATGTTCACAAGAAAGCCAATTTTTCTTTTATTTAGGAAATTATGTTTCTCCAACAATACTTACCTGATCACACTAAGATACTTACTTTTGCTACCTGCAAACACAGCACTCCTGGACAGATGGATAAAAAATGTGTCTATATATTATAAAAACAATGGGAACCAACTCCTAGGGAGATAAATCCCCTTTCTACATACAAAGGTGGCTATCATTATATCTGGTTTAAACCATTTTTCTTAATTTAGTGACACCTTAAAGGATGCTCACATTGTGGGGAAGGATGGGAAGGGATTATATGCAATGTAATCAGGTAAGTATTATCATCAAAATGTAATTTTACCCCCAAAATTGCCTTCCTCCTTCAAATACATTGGATCACATTACATTAGTAGAATAGATACAAGGAGTAAATGCTTAACATCCTACCTCTATTTCTGTCACCCAGTAGGAGCATGATTGCTCTACTAAAAGGATGAACTTCTAATGTTAGCTTAGCATTCTAAAAGGATGAACTTCTTATGTTAGCTTAGCATAAAAAAAAAAGGATGAACTTATGTTAGCTTAGCATTCTAAAAGGATGAACTTCTTATGTTAGCTTAGCATAAAAAAAGGATGAACTTCTTATGTTAGCTTAGCATAAAAAAGGATGAACTTCTTATGTTAGCTTAGCATTCTAAAAGGATAAACTTATGTTAGCTTAGCATAAAAAAGGATGAACTTCTTATGTTCGCTTAGCATTCTAAAAGGATGAACTTCTTATGTTAGCTTAGCATTCTAAAAGGATGAACTTATGTTACCTTAGCATAAAAAAATTATGAACTTATTAGCTTAGCATTCTAAAAGGATGAACTTCTTATGTTAGCTTAGCATTCTAAAAGGATGAATTTCTTATGTTAGCTTAGCATAAAAAAAGGATGAACTTCTTATGTTAGCTTAGCATAAAAAAAGGATGAACTTCTTATGTTAGCTTAGCATAAAAAAGGACAATTTGTTTATACATGTGCATGGGAGATCCCTGTGGATTACCCACTTGATTTTTTTGTCTCACCATCCAAAGTTTTGCTGGTAAATCCAGCAAAAGTGGCAGATATGTGTTTTGGTCCAAGCTTGTACTTTCATGAATGGAGAGTGGTCTCTGTCTATGCAACTTCCACCAATCTAATGAGATTCAGTTCCTTCCTTAGCAAAAGGCATATCATGCAAATAAAAACAAGAGAAGGCACACTAAACATGCCAGTCAGCTGACCCTGCTATGTCCTGAACTAAACATTACATTCAAGGTCAGGTTCATGGAAGCTGCTCATATTTCATGAGCTGAAATCTTCATTGTCATCTTGTGAGAGCTCAGAGTACACCGATTTAATTACTCCCTTCAGCCAAAGTGACCAGCATTTGTGGAGCTATGTCTTGCATTCCTGCCTTCAGTGTTAGGAACAGTTTTTTTTACAGTGGATGTGGATACTGTACATGCATCTCAGATAACATCATAGGGTATATAGACAATCCTGCATCTCTGCTTTTGTTGACAGACTGAGCAAGGAGAGGGAATGAATTGTTGGTGGATGAGTGTTCTTAGGGGGGCACCAGGTTGTGTTGTTAGAATGACTGAACCATTAGAATGGATATGTAATTCGGATCTACAGACATCATATGTAGCTTACTCACTCTGCATGTTGAAGTTAGTGTTATCATAAACTGCAAGTCGCATATGAAAGCTGCTTCAGTGTTGAATGCATGGATGTGACAGAATTGGACAGCAAGTCAGATTACCTTGTCGCAGCCAAAATCATCACTTCAGTGATGTCTGAATGTGTCTGAGATCATGGAACAGTCTCCCTTGACTGTGGTAAGGGTCAAGTTTTTGTCTTCAAAAAGAAAGAAGTTTGTAATTGGTGACTGGATGCTGAGAGTGGTGCGACTTCACTGATGTGACACCAGTCATTCAGCTGTTTCGATCCTCTCTGGGATGGAAGCTCCAAACTCCTTTTCAATCACAAAATCTCTCAAATGAGCCAGGAGTGAAGGAGTTTGTTTGGACATGGATGGATTGGTGGCAATCTCAACTTGTTTGAGCACAGTGAAGGTTGCAATGACTCATCTGGGCAGGGCTGTCACTAAATCAAGCAGATACTTGATCATGGGTGCTTCATCTTAGTGGGACAATCAGATATACTGCAGACTGTGCCCCTCACTGTTTTCAGAATAAAAACTGATGAAGGGAAGGCATATGCCCCCATCACCTAACAACTGATTAAAAGAGCATGTATAATCCAAACTTCTGGGGTTGTGCAAAAATGAAAATGAAATGTCAAGCGTCGAATGGCCCCAAAAAGCACAGACCCAATGGAAGGTTCAGAGAAGGACAACTCTAAGAACAGTTGTCCTCTCTTTATAATGAGTCGGCCAGAACACTGAGCTGGACAGGACTTGAATATTATCTGACATTTTGGAGCACCCATTAAAGTATTGTTACCGTGAGGCAATGGTCTGGTGATTTTTCTGCCCCTTGCACAGGTAGGTCACAACAGGTGAATTGACTGACATTATCAGGACCATGTTTCATGGATATGATCCATCCATATCTGGAATTCATTGAGAATGACTTTCATTTTCCAAGAGGCTGGTATGAAGAGCTTTCTCTTTAAGAATCCAAATGTCACTGACCATCACAGGTTCAGTAGTAAATCAATGTAAAAGGTCAACACCCCAAGAAAGTTGGACAACAAGCTGAAACAAACTTCCTCATCTAATCAATGTCTTGTTTGATGTTTTCTAAAATTCACGAGTTATACTTTTGATGCATTTGGTGAGAAGATGCCAAGTTAATGTGTTAAGAGTTCCATATCTAGATTGATAAAATATTAAAAAGGGTTATGTCCAAGGTCTCTGAAATTGATTATCCAAATGGCAAAATGAGTGAAGTAAGGTTGCTCACGTCATAAACCAGAAATCAATACTTACCTAATGGTTTTGTAGCATGTCCTCCAGGAATGCCACCTTCTGTGAAGGACATCTTGAACTGACTTCGTCTAATGTCCAACCTTAAGTCCAACTTCATTATCTTGGTTGATGCCCCCCCCCCTCCAATGCATCAACAATTCTTTTTGATGCATTTGGAAATCAGACACCAAGTGTTATGGGTTCCGTACCAATATGGACCATAATGTTGAGATGGGACAAGGTACAACTTCTCTACATTAATTATCCACCACATAATTAGGAAAGTAAGGTTGTTCAGGTCTTGAACCAGAAACCAAACTTGCATGTTCTTGTGTGTCATGCAGGAACATTGCCATCTCTGCAGCGGATGTCCTAAACTTTTAGTTAAGGCCCAAGGCTTGGATTGGGGCTGTGTAAATCAATATATGCAAGTATGTGTCTGACATGTCAAGACTGATCACAACCTAGATGATTCTCTATTGCAGGTCTCAACTGCCACTCGACTTCGTAACCAGATATGTTCTGAAGTATAAGTCCTGTTTGTGTAGTTTTCGATCTATCTATACCACCCTTTCAAGGCAGAAAAACGAATTTTCTTGCGTAAAAAGATCTTCGTGTGATTGCATAGGAGTTCCTTCACTGATATATGAAGACAAGAATGGTGAGGTCAAGATAATGAAATCCCAAGACCACTGGACATGGTTTGGATCGCTTGTCATTTTGCAGTCCAAAATCTGACTGCGAGGGAGTAGTATGGCACCTCATGTTGGTCACCAGAGGGCGTGGGTGACAATGAATCACTGACAACTGATGGAAGGCATGGTTAAGGCGAAACTCTGTTCCCTTCTCTCCCCTCCCTGCCTGCCTGTGAAAATGACTGCCTATAATTTGCTTGCCAGCAGAAAAAAAACAAAACATGATCACTAGTGACTTTTCAGTTGGACAAAAAAATGAACACATGCATCAAGTCAAGTTGACAGGAAGTCAACACAATGTTCCTGACAAACAATATCTAGACAAGGTACATGTGAAGAAAATATCTCTGAACATGACTTTTTACCAGTGGGATGAGAAAGTTGCATACAACCAACTCATTATAAAGAAGCTCTTGCATTACTGGGATCGTGAATGCTCAAAGAGATGCCAGGTAATTTCTGCAATCCTGAACACTTGTAGCAAGGTTTTAAATGACAACAGTTCATCATTATTGTCTACATCTACCGAGGCACTCACCTTGTGGCTGAAACTGATTGAAGGTGGATGATGGCACTCCAATGGAGAAAAAAAAAAAAATGATATATTTCCTCTATTATTGCAGTGAAATAAATTCTGCACTAATGTCCTATCGGCATGTTCTGGCATTTCCATACCAGATCAAACTCACGTGATAATAATGAATGGTATACTAATTGCAAAAAACATCAATAAATTCACTGGAACCCACAAAAATGTTGTTTGCACCATATAGAACAACATTCTGACTTGCTGTACCACTGGAAAAGAAATGTGGTTGAATAAATTAAAGTTACAAAAATAACAGAATTTAAATGATCGTCTAGAGAACATCTTAGCATATGACAGCAGAAGTAAAAAATGGCTTAAACTGGATATAATGGTAGCCATCCAGACAGTTGAAAGGAGAGTTGACCTACAATAGTTGCTTCCCTTTGCCTATATAATATACAGACAAAAACATTTTTCTGTCTTTCAAGGACGGCTGGGTTCAAAAGTAGCAAAGAAAGCTATTCTAATGTAATGTGATAAAGTAATTTATTTGACAGAAATGAGGAAGTTTTCTCATGCAAAGCCATGAGTGAAAACACTATGTAATTAATTCTGGCCTGTGGTGTGTGATGATGACAACCAGCTTAGTTTCTTTGTATAGAAACTTTAATAAGCACCACATCTATTTTATAGATTATGAATACTTACAATAGGCATTTGTTCTTGAACTAGTTTCTGTGGTATCCATGGCAACTGGAGAACTACTTCTTGGATTGCAACTTTCAAAAAATTAAAATAAAGTAATCATCAAATTTCATATTTTTTAAATCTTAAAATCTCAATTCTCTTACCAGTGTAATGTTAAACTGAAAGATCATAATAATAATATAACATGACAAAAGGACAATGACCTTACTTTTATACTATATGGGCTAATTTATGTATAAGCAAAGAAGATACATTTGTTTTTCTTCTATTTTATGTTACACGTTCTCAGTGTAATAATTAGATACAAGATATTGTGTTGTTGAAATCAATCCACTTAGCCAGTTTTGTTTAGCTATGTCAGAAAATTTATCTAGAAGCACAAGCAAACCATTCTTCGGTGCAAACACGATCTTCTCAGGGTCCCCCTCAAAGTAATCGTATTTGTAATGTTGATGATGGGGTGATTACAAGACAAAATTTATCTGCAAACTACTCTTGTCACCAAGCTCACATGAGTTTGTAACACTATATCCACTGTGTTTGCAAACATTGTTTTAATATAAAAACCTGTCATCACCAGACTTCCCTCAAAGGACCTTTATGCCCAACCTGATAACTGCAGGCAACTTCTTCTATCATAATACATGTACAACATGTTTCCAAATATACTGCATTTATGGACAACTTATTTATGTAATACTTGCAAAACATCCTCTTGAATTAGCATGGAAGCAGTCTTCGCTCACTTTCAAGATTACCCAAAAAAAAAATCTTAGTAAATCTTTCGTAACAACTAGAAGCTTCATCAAAGGATTCGTACAAGAACGGTAGATACTCTGAAGTCAGAACCGTAATGGCAATCTACTGCTATTAGCATTGCTAATTTCTTTTTATGATGTGAAACAAGAGTCTCTCCAAAGGACTGATGCTCTACTGGGTGAAAATAATTTACAACTTTTAAATGCAGAGAGTTGAAACCTACTTCTGATATTCTCCAGCAATAACATGATTTTCAAATTAGCTGCTGTGGTGGACATACTGGATGTCAGCTTGGTACCCTTTTCATTTGGAACCAACATGACATTACAAGTAGTCTTGTGGTGAAAACCCATGTTGATATGACTTCATTTTGGAAAAGTTAAAATATCAAGATTTTAAAGATGGATACCATGGTGGCCATATCTATTATCAGACTGGCACTATTTCCATTTAGCACCAATCAGACATAAGAAGTTTACTGTTCAAAGCACGATGTTGATATGACCAGCCATTGAGAATAAGCAGCAACAAGATGGCCATTGTGGCAGTAGTAACAGATGTTGGACCAGTACCTTGTTATTTATGACCAATAATTTATGACAAGAAGTCTTTCAGTCAAAATCTCGTGTTGATAATCACCATTCATTCTGCAGAAATAGTGATGAGATTTTCCCGACGGGCTGCTGTGGTGGCCATATTGGACATCATCCAGATGCCATCTTCATTTTGGTCCAACTATACATCTTAAGAAATCTTCTGATGAAAATTCCATGACAATATTACTTTTCTTCAGGCGGATTAGCAATACCAAGATTTTTAAATGGTCACTCTGGAAGCCATATTGGACATCAGGTCGCCACTAGTTTCATTTAGAACCAACTAGACATCATATATATTTTTCTTACAATTTAACAACAATGAAGGTTGGGTCATTCAGCTGGAAATGGTCAAACAATAGATGCAATTTTAAGATAACCTAGTACTATCGAAGCAAATTTCAATATAATAGTGCTCAGCCTGGCATGTTTCATTATATAAAAAAAGGGTACATCAATTTTACACAATAATTCTAGTGGCTTATTCTCATGGCCTGACTAATCAACTGTGATTTGGGAAAGTTCTTTATTCCTTACCCTTCTATATTAGAAAAGTTACTAAAGTCAGCCCAGTTTTCTTCTGCATCCTGTGGAACTTTACTTGAAAATTCTGCCCACTTTTCCTCATTTTTATTTGAAAAATTTGCCCATTTTTCTTCATTTTTCCTAGAAAAGTCGGTCCAATTCTCCTCTTTTTTATTTGAGAATTCCACCCAATTTTCCTGAGTTTCCTTTGTCTTTGGATTAGAATCCCATGGAGTTGTATCCATAGCAACAGGACCAGACTCTGTAATAAAACAGAAAAGAATATCCATTAATAACAATTATACCTTCAATGATACACTGTACACTCAGTACATTTTTGATAGTCCTCTATGTAGGCACTTTGCTGAAGAAAAAAGCTACTGTGCTGAAACCATTTTTCTCCTTTCAGACAGTGATTCTGTCCTTTGACCTTTTGAACCCCAAATTAATAGGCTTCTTCTTTAACCGAAGCACAAGCCATTCACAGTCTGGTCCTTGTCTTTGAGATAGAATTAGTGTTACTGTGCAGAAAACATTTGTCTTCATCCAATCACAGTGACCTTGAACTCTGATATTCTGACCCTCAAATCCAAGTTCATACTAATGACAAAACTTAATCCAGATCTGTGATGTTTAGTCTAGTATTTCACAGGACAGCAACGGAGTAAGTTATCCAGTGCCAGAGCAACTAGTTTGTCATGTAGAATTGAAGTTATTGTGCAAAAACCATTTTCTTCTTTCCGTCACTGTGACCTCTGACCTCAACCCCAAATCAAATGCTTCTTTCTTACCTCAAATGCAATGTATCTCATATTTAGGTAAAGATACTGTGTAGAAAGTTCTCCTTCTTTCCAAATTTTGACATTTGGTGCCTGTAATTGACAAGTTCCTTCTTTGCAGGGGTGAAACAATTAAATCAATATAGCGATACTTTTTGCTGTACCGATACACACATCAATACAAGTAGTGGAAAACTAATACAAAACAATATCTACCATATGCAAGTTATTTTAACCTTCAGCTGTCATCTGCAATTATTAAGTCATTTGCCTCATTATCTTTAAATGAAAAATTCATCTGAAACAGCTGCTGAAGGCACAGGCACTCAGTTTTGTTTGTAAAAATGAAAAAGACTTGACAACACTCACATGCCATCTACAAATTAACACAAGTGAAGTGGTTTGTAACGCTGCAACCCCACCCCACCCCACCCACCCCGCCAATTCCATGGTAATTATTTTATCCCAACAGCTTGTTTGGCATAAAATAATCAGAGTTTCCTCTGCCTTTTGCTGCCCCATTTTTTAATTGCAGATTTATGTTGGGGTGAAGGGTCAAAGCCAATGCCTATAAAAAAAAGTTGGAATTTGCCAACACTGTGTGGTGTTGTTATAGGTTAGCAGCTTACTAGCCCGCCTAGCGAACTTAAACGTCTATACATTGGACCATACGGACAAGAAATCAATAGGAAGATGATTTATTTCTCATTTGGTATGTCTCTATTCTGCAGACAGATGAGATGAAACTACAGCATTGACGAAATTTGACCTGGAACCTGCCATTTGCACTGCTAGTCACAAGATATAAATTTGATCGGCACATTGTGCCCTGGAACAAGTATTATGTCATTGTTTGAACCTTGCATCAAGGAAGTTTTACAAATGCACGTTTAAAAATACAGGCTACACAGAAAATCCAAAATGTCTGGTTACAAGTGTGGTTCATCTTCAGATGATGATTTCGTTCCATAAATACCAGCTGACAGCTATGATGACAATAATATTTGAAGTTATTAAGTGTATCAGATTACCAGAGTTAGGAAAGTGTTAATGGAAATATCAGTGGGTTATTTTGAGCATGAAAATGGTGTTAAATATGAGTCCGATGTACATACTGGATGGACAAAATAGATGGCATGCTGGTTAATCACCCTTTCAGCAATGTAGAAAAAGCAGAATAACAAACCATATTAAAATACAGACAAATTAAAAACAAAATGCAATTTTCATTTTTATATCAAACTATTTAGCCCTGCTGGATCAAGTGCTACTAAAATATATTTTCCAATCGTGGTTAAGACCAACTGAATAGAAGAAAGCAAAAACTGAAATTAAGAAGTAAAAACATTTTTTGACCAAAAAGTTCCGTCTGGTGGCTAAAGTGAATCATGCATCTGATCAAATGGAGCAGCTTTAAGTGGCCTAAAATGTTGAATAAAAATCATTGATAACTAACAGTCTCTTTGAAAGTATTTTTGTTATCTTGTCATGGATGAGACTGGCATATAAAAAGATGCTAGGTTTATGTCTGTATGTAATCTGCATACTGGAAAAACAACCAGTAAGTCACATAAAAAAGCACCGTCTACTACTGACAGACCTTCTAAAACTGGAAAGACCATCAAGCTAATCTGTATCAATAATGTATTGTATTGTAGGCAGTCCATCGTGAACCAAATCAATACGTGATACAGGTGTATCATTTGGTAATGTTAAATCATAGAGAACTAAGTTACTATGCAGAAACAAAATAAGGAACAGATGGCTAGCCAGATGGATGAACATCATAACATGATACGCTCAACCTTATGGCATGCAAATAATTACAGCAGATGTAAGGAAAATATTAGTAAGTAAAATATCTTATTTACATCAAATGCATTCTACAGCCATTTTGTCATCCATGCAACAAATTAATCTTGCCATTTTGTAAACCTTATTTTCTTTGTCTTGGTCTGTTTATCTCAGTTAAGTCTGATGACATATGGTAGAATACATCTGCATGATGTTATTAAGTTTGGCACAACTTCCATACTTCCAACTTAAGCAAGTACTTTATGGAATGGAATACACAGAGAATACTTTCGATAAAGGCAATCAGATTCTCTATATTTCTTACAACAAAATACAACAATACACACAATAGTCCCTTAATGGGACTAACATTCAGCTGTCCAAAAAGAAATTCCTGGAATCAAGTCCATTAACTATCTTCCTTTTACATGCAAAATGTTGGAAGCATCTTTGATATTCTTGAGCAATAAGATTTTCAACTAGACATCATTAGATTACTTTTGCTGCAAACCGATGTTGACAAGACCATTTATTCAGGAAAATGAGACAAGATTTCCAAATTATCCATTGTGGCAGCTATACTGGATTGCAAGATCAGCACCAATTTCATTTGAGACAAACTAGACACCATTAGAATACTCTGTGTGAAAACCAATGTTGATATCATGTTCCATTCAGAAAAATTAGTGACAAGATGTTCAATATGTTTATTGTGGCAGTCATGACTAAGTCAAAACAGCACCATTTCATTCAGGACCAACCAGATATCATAACCAGTTATCTGGTGAAAACCCCCATGTCAAATTAACTTTCCATATAGAAGGAGTAGCAATAACATGACATTCAAGATGGCTGCCATGGTAGCCATACTGGATGTAAGATTGGACCATTTCCATTTAGAACCATACGAAGTCTCTTGGTAAAAACCCAATGCTGACATTACTATTTAGGATCAGATTTTGAAGTGGCCTTATTGGATGGCAGATTATCAACAATTTTATTTAAGGCAAACCAGACACCATATGAGGTCTTCCAGTGTAAACCCCATACAGAGACTTCCTATTCAAAAACAGTAGCAAGAACAAAAATCTCAAGATGTGGCAAGAAATCTTTTGGTGAAAAGCTGATGTTGATCTAATCATCCACTGTGGAGGAGTAGCTATAACAAGATTTTCAATACGGATACTGTGCTGGACATCACAACAGAACAAGTAAGGGTGCCAAGCTTTCAGAACTTTTGTTAAGACTCATAGTATAACATGCATGTCTGCTGAGCTAGAAAGTATAGGGATAATATCCAAAGTTGGATGGTAAATTGGTGACAAGATTGTCAAGATGGCCATTTGGTGACTATTTTGGATGTCTAATCAAAAAATATTTTCATCTATGACTAACAGGACATTGTGAGAAGTCTTCAAGTTAAAAAAGAAACATGTTGACTTTCCATTATGGAGGAGTAACAATAAAAAAATTTTCAGGATGGCTACCACAGTGACCATATTTTACATCAATTCGGCATCATTTTTACTTAGAACCAACTAGATATTAAAAGAAATCTTTTGGCAAAAGCCCCATGTTGACGTGAGTATTCATTATTAGGGGATAGCACTAAGACAAGGAAATAGAGTCTTTGAATTACATTTATCTTGGTCTTCTGGTTTGCAGAAAACAAATAACGAAGAGATTTCATTATAATGATACACCTCTACGTTTCTACTAATAACCTTTCAGCAGTGTCATGGCCCTCCCTGACATAATCATTTTGTCTTCAACACCCACATGTCCAATAAAGGAGATTAAAAAAAAGATTGGCAAAGTCAAGGTCACAAACAAAATCATTCCAATTTTTGGTCCAATCAAAAAGCAAGCGGTATTCTACCCAATACTTACAAATATCGCATTCATGAACTTGAAAAATGTCTACATGGCATTGATGACCATGCCCATATGATACAATTGAAGGGTGCAGAGACAAGTCAAAAAGGGGCCATAACTCAGTAAAACGTTTGAGAAAAACAATAACATGAGACCCAAGTGGACCTGAAATCAACATCCACCTAAGAGCCCAATGCACAGCAGGTACACCTGCCAAGATATGTAGGTCAGTAGGATCCTAACTGCTGAAATTTTGTTTAATGTTGCCAATTTCAGATGCTATGAAAACAATTTTGTCAAAGTTTTCCAAGTTTTCTATCGTCATCCATATCTGATTGCATTTTAGAATCATATCCAAAAACTGAAAGGCCTTTGTGCTAAAGCACTTCTGATCTAAACAAATTAGTGCGTTAAGCAGTTTTTCTAAGATAAAGTTGTTTAAATATTTTCATATTTTTAGTAATGGAGGCTATAACTGAAGAAGGATTAGCATCATTTGCATCAAACCCACAATGCTTTGTTAAATGTGGTTGTATTCTTTCCAGCTTTAAGAAGTTACTCAGGGATTTTCTGTTCTTAGTAACACCAGCCATATCTGATGGAAGATTGGCATCATTTGTATGATTTTTAAAGGCCTTTATATTTTCAGTGAAATTGGTTTAATTCTACATGAAGGATTATGAGATAAAGTAATTAAAAATATATTTAGCAAGGCTGCAAGATTTGAAGGCTAATTAGCATCATCTGTACAAATTTTAAAGACATTTATGCCAGGATACTTTCTAATTTGATCTGATCCTGTCAAGCAGTTTTTTTTTTTAAACATGCTTAATCATTTTTTATTTTTATTAACTAGTCCTATTTCATGGCAAATTAGCATTATTTGCATAAATTTGAAAGGCCTCCATATTAAGATTCTTTTGGTCAAATCTTGTTCAGAAGTGTTTGTCCAGAAGTTATGCAAAGTTTTTGTTTTTATATTTTTACTAGTGGTAACCAAAGTTTATGGTGGCCTAAGCCTACTTACACACTAGAAAGATTTCTATAAGAATGCTTTCTACCAAATTTGGTCAAATTCTGTTGAGCAGGATTTATTAAGTTGTCTTAAGTTTTTGTATATTTAGAAATGGCAGCTATATATTAGGTTATAAAAGTGAATCAAGATCATTTTAATAAATTCAGAAAGGACTTCATGCAAAGATGCCTTCTGTCAAGTTTGGATGAAAAAGGCCCAGTGGGTTTTGCAAAGCTGAAATAGCAACTGCTGACGGAAGTTCAATGCCTTATGAATGATGCATGTCCATATCACAAGCTCTCTAGGCTTACAGCCACAATAGCTAAAACTCAAACTTTACTTAGATGTTCTTAATATAAAGCCAAAGGCCAAAACTATTCAATCCATGAAGTTCTGCAAACATTGTTGAGCTGAAATTCTTCAAGCATTGCTAGGTGGAAAGTGAAGGGCATGTTCAAAGCCAAGCAAGAGCCATGACTCCATAAAATCTTGCTGGAAAACTGTGAAAATCTAATTTGATATACATTTTCTAGATTTAAATCCTCACACCAAATTTGAATTAAATCTATAAGGTAATTCAAAAGTTACTGAGCAGATATGAAATCTACATGACGTTATAAAAAAAAAAAAAAAGGACATGGGTAACACAATATGCCCCCTCCATAGATGTGTCAGGGGCATAAATAACCCACTTCAAATTTTACGATTATACAAATGTAGCAAATATCTGACGAGAGATTGAGATCAATTAAGTTATAAACTTGCATATGCTACAAGGACTCTGATCCTGCAAGCCTTCACCTACTCACTGTCTGCTGGTTTGTTTACTTGTTACCAAATTTCTGCTTCTTTACTGCCAAGTGTTACGAATACGTAATTAAATTGCTCGTGTGTTAGTTTTAAAATTCTTTTTTATCTTATTCTTGTCTCATTACATTTTATTGTAATGATTATTTCCCCGGGATTCGATATTTTTTCCAGTAAATTCAGTTTGTTTAGAACATAAAAGGCATTACATAGCACTCTTTATAGCTCACTCTGGTTTATAGTTTGTAAACATCGACAATGATTGGCTATTTCCAAGGTCATTTTGGCCCGCATGTTCGTTGAACTGTAAACAGTCTTTTTTAAAATATATTTTCAACCTGAGAATTTGATTCTTAGATAGGGCTATTCTTGCATACGTGATAAATGGCATTTTTCTATTGCGATGTTCAAAATAGTAAATCACGTAGCCTATCACATAAAGTACCATATGATCTAAAATTGCGGGTTTAAACAGACTCTCTCTAGTAGATTTAGTCAAGCGCATTTCCACACCTTGAAGGTACAAGCTGTTTATATTGTTGAAGCCAGATTGTTTTTGAAGTTCATTTGTTTTTGGAATTTAATAATTTATTCTCTAGAAAACTAAACAAGTGCGTTATATTTATAAAAGTTCTGGGAGAAAGAAATTCAGTGGAAATTTATTCTGGAGTTTAAAGGAAAAATTATAAACTGTGATTCAATCGAGGATCTGTTACCACCAGTACAACAACCTAATCTGACATCATCGCCTCCATACTGGAATTTCATCGAGATTCGAACCCGGATTCTATTAGAACTGTTTAGTGATAGGACCTGTATTTTTCAATCTTAGGATTAAATTTTGGATTATATTCACAATAAGTCCTATTTCCAATTTTAACATTGTTTTCTAGGGAAATAAATTATTTTGTTAAAATATACAAAGCTTTTTGGCTTCACTCTTTTCTCGTTATTTCTGTATGAGCCTAAACGTAACACAAGACTTGTACGGGTTGTCAAATGCAGTATTACAAATCACTTATCAAGTTTTTTTTTTTCTTAAGAAACAAAAATGGACAAGAAGTACCTTACTTTGATTAAATTTGGACCATGAGGGGGTAATCCAGACTGTTCTTGGAATTATTATATTGACTAGTCCAATTAGAACTTGATGAGTGGTGGAGTCATTAAAAAAAAAATTTTTTTGACACACACTTCATTAATAAAATTTGACCAAGGAATCCAATGATTTAATGGAATTTTAAAGAAGCTAAATATCTACAATACTGACCTTCACTGACATCTATGTCCATGAAGTTGTCCGCTGCAGGCTGCTGAACTATGCGTTTTGGGGAATCCAATTCCTCCTCACTGTCAGTGCTGTCTTCACTGTTCTCCCTCTCCCCCTCCTCCTCCTCATCTCCTGTTACAGGTAAGCGTCTGCAGAAGGAAGAACACCAAAATACTGTCTGATGTATTTTTATGAGTAGCACACAACATGGAATATATGTAATGAAACAAGAGACCCAAGTGGGCCTGAAACGTGGCCTGAAACTGCTCACCCGCTAACAACTAAAAAGCTGACCATTTTTCACTAAATGGACATCGGTATTATTGTAAGAACACATAACTATCTCAAAAACTTGACAAAATGTTGCTTATACCTATCTGACTATATACCAATAAAAGTTTTAAAATTAAAGGCATAATTAATATGCGGTCTCTTGCTCTTCAAGTCATCTTTGATCTTGAAGACAATGAACAAAATAAATTCAAACTGTAATTACAAGAGTGGAAACAACCTCAGCTAATCAGATGCAAAAGACCACCTCATTAATACATGTTGATCCCACTTATGTTGGAAATTAACCTAGGTCTTGATGCCCATCTTCCAGTTTTGATCAAAATCAGATCAGAAAAATGGCTTTCTTCGAGATAACAAGTTCAGTTAATCACATGCAAGATCATCTTAATGATAAACATGACCCTTGCTCATTACAGACACATTCTAAGATCTTGATGACAACTCATATCTTCCAAGATTGACCAAACACTGATCATAAAATATGGCTCCAAGACAAGTAACAAGCTCAGATCAGAAAAACTGTTTCAAGAGTGGCAACGAACTAAGAGAATACTAAGCAAGTTCACTTTAGTATTTGTGAATTTCGCTTATTATTGAATGTGTCTGTGACCTTAACAATACAAACATATATTCCAAGTTTGATCAAAATCTGATAAAACACCTATCAGACCACTGTCCCACTGCAAAGGAAAATGTCCAACAGGTATACCAAGAGTCCCTCAAAAGAAATGATGCTCTGCTGGCAAACAAATAAGACCATTTCTCTGTTTTAACTGACACATGTTAAAACCATCTTGAATATTCTGCATGACAAGATTTTCAAATTAGCTGCTGTGCGATGTCCGATTGGCAACTTTTTCATTTAAGACAAAAGTAGTCATCATTTGAAGTCTTTTGGTGAAAACGCCATGTCTTAATGATCATCCATTCTGAGGGGAGTAGTGCCTAGATTTTTGAGACAGTCACTGTGGCAGTCAAATTTTATATGTGACTGTCACAATTTTCATTTAGGACTTGGTGAAAACCATGTCATAATGACTATCCATTCAGGGTGAGTAGTGACAACAAGATTTTGAACACAATCATGGCACCCATATTGGATTAATGACTGGCACCTTTTTCATTAAAGACCAACTAATTTGGGAAGTAGTAGAGATAATTTCAATAGACGACTTTCCATTCAAGAGATAAGATTTTAAAGAAGGCTGCTGTGATGTCTATGTTGGACAGAAGATTGGCACCATTTTCTTCAAGACCATCTTCTGGTGAAAAGCACAGGTCAATATGACCTGTTGAAATAGAGTTATGATAACAAGATTGTTAAGATGGTTACCATGTGTCTGTATTAGATGTCCCATAAGCATCATTTTGTTTAGGACCAGCTAGACAGCATAAAATGTTTCTCAGTGAAGACCCCATGTTGATATAACCCACAATGTAGCAAGAGTAGCGTTAAGGTCTCACTGGATAGTTTCGCATTTTGACACCTCCCTAATTTTTAAGGTAGAAGGCATGAACCTAATTATCATAAGCCTAGCATTTATAAATTCACACAAGAAGCTAAATCTGTAATGTGGTTTAGATTTACTTTGAGTTAGGCTTGAAAATGGGTTGACTTGTTTGGTGACTGTCTGTCACAGTTAGACTAGCAATGGAGATCAAATGTGTAACTTGGGCTGCAAATGAACAGCCGACTTGGCTTACGTATTAACTTATGTCTGCTACAGAGGTAAATATCTAAAAATTGAGAAGGTTGAGGGGTGATGAAAAGTATGCAAATCTGTTATAGTACTAGTGACCTTCATTCGTGCATAAGGCACATACTGATTCCTTTAGCTGCCTTGTCACAGGAAAATATTCAAAATAGCTCTTTGCTGTCAAAAATGAATGTAAAAAAGGGGGGTTGGTGGCACTGTTGGTTCAGTATAAAAGTCACCAGTTGTAAAAGGAATTAACCTGATTACCGCATTCAAAATCTCACATGCATGCTTTCTACAAAAATCATTAGTTTGTTTTTATTTGTATCTTCAGTGTAAAATTATTCTCATTTTTCTGCAATAGGTCATTGTCGGATGAAATTTCACCAGATAAAATGTCCAGTGAGACCTAAAGATTTTCAATATGGCCACTGTGGTGGCCATATTGGATGTCATATTGGCATCATATTCATTTAGCACCTGTAAGACATCACAAATCTTTTAGTGAAAACCGCATTTTGATATACCCATCCATGTAGCAGGGGTTGTGAATAGATTTACAAGATGGTTGTGTGGTCAATCAAATGCAAGAAGTTTCCACCTAATAAATATGCATAGGTCTTGCTCACAATATAAAAAAATCCAACCTCTTGATGATATTAGCCTGCATACCAAGCCTGACAAGTTTTCCATGTGGTAAGGTGCACAGCCATCAGAACCTCTGCCAGTTATGTGCAAGATTAACTTGTTAATATGTATAGATTGCTCTGAATTAAACACATTATATGTTATTATATACTGATAACATAGATCTATTTACCAAGTTTGAAAAAAAAATACAGGAAGTTGTCGTTGACAAGCTTAGCCAGTCAGATGCATAATTATCTTTTCACAGCCAAATCAAAATGGTCTGGTTCTGGTTACATTGGAAAAAAAAAATTCAGAGTAGGTAGGCTGGTGGTAGGGAAGGGTTTTTAGATAAAAATTTGATCTTGCCAGGTTAGGGCTAGTGAACTTCAAACTGATCAATTGGGAATGAAATTAATAACTGACACAAATTTTTTGTATTCTGCTTAATTTCAACACATTTCATCATGGGTTTGGTGATCATATACATTGGAAACAGGTTCATTTTCTGGATGTCCTTACAGGACTCTTAAAAATATTTTTTGTTAAATGCATACAAATATTCAATATCGGCAAATTTCTTTAACAAAAAAAATAAATACAAAGTAATTAAGAACTGTCTACAGATTATACTTACTCTGTTCTCTTTTGCTGAGATTTTTGTGCAAATGTAATTTCTTTTTCTTCCCAAATATCCTCATCACTGTCATTGTCATCAAATTGCTGCAGTTTTTCATTACAGGCTTGCTCAAATTTCTCCAAATTTGGCCGCTGATAATGATGAAATGTAAAAATGATGCGAGTTATATTCATCTTTAACATATGATCTGTCTCAACTTTTTTAAATGATTCTTTGCTGCAGGCTCTCAATAACCTTGGCATTGCTTGTTGTCATTCAATTGTTTACAAATGCTTGCAATGCATAAACAACACAAACTTACCAAGTTTACTAGTGTACGTTAATCTTTTCACCAACAGGACTCCTAACGTGGTACCTGTCACCATTCATTCTGTCACATGGTGCTACACCTCACATTAGATACATGTTGAAAAATAGGGTGGTCTGTTTACAAGAAAATTCTTCGATACCACCATGACCTGTTGAAGAATTGATTATTTCAAAAGGAGTGATCTGCTTTCATATTCGGCTACCTTTGTGACCTCTGTTGTTCCCTTAATTATGTCCTTTGTGATTTCTTTGGCACTGCATCTCCATACATGTACTTAACTCATGACAATGTGCTTCTTGCAGACAAGTACTTTGAATACAAATACAGATTTGTTACTTGTTACAAAATTCAAAACATAGACATTGAGTAGAAATTTGAAGTAGTTTAAAGAAAACTAAAAAAATGATGCATATGTTTATCTGAAGCATGTGATGGCTCCCATAACTGCTCTGCCCTTTATAAAAAAAAAACGAACCTTCATTACTCCAACCAATATGACCGATTTCATGTTCACATACCACTTTTTCAACATGTCTTGGATAAGTGGTGTTGCTCTGCATGTTGATAGAAATAGTGTTGAAATCATTTGTGCACAAAGCAAATTTGGTAACTGTATCTACACTGAGATGCTCTTGTGAACAGGCTATAGACACATTTCTTTCATGATGCTGAGCTGAACAAACAAGTTTTTTCATAATCAATAAAAGTCCAAGTCAGAAGGCACATTAAATAAGTTCTGACAGGCATTTTGTATCACCCTTTTGTTATGTATATATTGTGTTAATTTTTATGATTCTAGATTGTAAGGGTCATTTTTAACACACTACATAGCTTTAAGACAGTAGATTCATACTTTGGGATGAGGTTATTTTCTGCGGGTAAACATGTTATTGTGGCCTTTCAACTTTGGAAGCTGAAGAAATCTTGTTGATAAACTTGATGGGATATGTGTTCAGGGCATTGGTTTCCCCCTTAGAAAAACCAGATGACCTAATTTCTGATTGGTTAGCTGCTAAATGATCTGACCTTGTTGACAGAATGATCTAGAAATGATTATCTGACAGTCATTTTGGTTCTGAAATTGCATCTTAGCTTTTTATATAAGGGATTTATACCTCAGAATTATTTATTCCCATCTTAACCATAAGTTTTAGTGAAGTCATTTAGTTGTGTTAAGTTTAGAGGACTTAAATTTATTATTTCAATTATTCATTGTAATTACCAGGTGCTCATAAACTTAAAGATTAACTAGCTGTTTTGGAATTATTATGAATTCATTTAACGACATTTTGGATTATATCATTGTGATACATCAAGACTGTTAGTACATCAAACTATTCCAGACTATTGGCACATCCACACAATAGACTGGACTTCATTCTGAATACCAATGGAACTGGTTTGAGATACTCGATACTTTTGGACTTGTGATAGAACTTTTAGGACTATTACTCGATACTTTTGGACTTGTGATAGAACTTTTAGGACTATTCAGATTTTCATTCAGAATACTGTAATTGTTCACTCTGTATTCTTGGGAAATAAATTATTTGCTGAATTTTACACAACTTGCTGGTTTTCACTCTTTTCTGTTACTTAGTTTTAGACTATAGAGTCGTAGCACTTTCTATATTATCATCATCCAGGTTCTGACGGGAATATTTTTTTCACCCTTTCTATATCATCATCAATAACTTAAGCTGGCGAAAAGACATACTGGTTACAGCAAGTCTTTGAAACAAATCTATGTGTGGCAGTAAAAGGTGATAAGGAAGAAGTGCCTGAGGAAAAAGCAAATCTTCACAAATTTTGAACCCAAATTCACTGATATACTGAAATCTAAAAACTTTCAAATGGAATAGAAAAATAAAATATTTTTTTTAAAAAAGTATTCTTTTATCGTATTTACAGATTTTATGTATAACCATATAATGGCAAGGCAAGTAAAATTATGTCTGGGCAAATTAAATGTTTAGGTAGCTAGGCAAAGATATTATTAGAGAAATCTGATCTTTCTCAATTTGTGTTTAAAGGACACATGCAGTGCCTACTTGTAGTATGAACCTGCTCCTACAGCCTATGTATAAAGGTACTTCTAGTTCATTTTATTTAAGCTGAGTAATTAGTAAAATGTTTTTGACTTACATTGTCTTCGTTAGCATTTATTCCAAAGTCAATACTGGATATTCTTTCTGTAAATGCAGAGCTGAAACCAAAATGAACAAATGAAAGATTGAATCCAATGCAGTAGCCGGTGCAATGTCAACAGGCTCTTAAATCATCTAATTCTTTTCAGTCAGCTGCACGTGTCGAAACTGGCAATTATTCAACTCTGAATTAATATCCAACTTAGATTATCAAGATATGAGACCCAAACGGGTCTAAGATAACTCACCTAACCCTGCCTAAACATCAAATGCAAGAGAAGATGGTAAAACAATTGAGGTCAGTTGGTGCTTCCTGCAGAACTCCCTTAAATGATGTTAACTGCATGTTATGAAAAAAACTTTTTCAAGGTTTGCTTTGGCATCTTCATCCATATTTGATGGCAGATCTTTATTTACTCAATACTGAAAGACATCAATGCATGCAATGCTTTATGTTAAAATTGGTCAAAATTTTCAAGCAGTTCTGTAGATAAATTAGTCCATCTATTATTTTATTTTCACTAATGCGGGCTGTATCTGAGAGAGGCATCATTTGTACATACCTACAAAAGCTAGGATGCTTGTTGTCAGATATGGTAAACTTTTGTTTAGTCATATATGCCAATCCTCCCTGAGAGATATAAGCATAATTAATGCTAATATAAGTTCAAAAGAAAGCTTAATTTGGGCACAACAAGTGCAACCTATATATTACAGGCCAGAATAAAGCACATATGAAAAAGATACATTCAGGGCTACTAACCTGGTTCTTCAGCCAGTCAAAATTCTTGTCACAATGGGTAAGATCCATACGGATTAGAATCAGAATACAAACACAAAATACAATAAATAATTATTTATATTTAGCACTGCTTTAAGTATTCTATATGTCAACTTATGTGTAATGATCATAAACTGAAATTCTGCAATGAGCATGATCATGTGCTTACAGACTGATCCGCTACTAAACTAGCTTAACAATGTAATGAAACTGTGAGGATAAAATCATATTTGAAGAAACCCATCTGTTTTCTTGGAAATGGGTCATATACAGTTGCTATAAGCACCAAATAAGGAAAGTGTTCTTACACCATTCTTATGCAGCAATCATCTTTTCAAGAATATTCAAAACTTAATACAAGTGGAAATAAAGAGATGATAATAAAAATTACAAAACAACCTTTTATTGCTTTATTATTCTACTTTCTAATATACCAAAAAAGCATAGTCCATATAAAGGGAGCATAAAATGTAATTTGGTAGAAAAAAAGCATAATGATTACACCAAAAGGGTAATGGTTGGCATATATTTTTAGGGCCATTCCAGTTAAACATACATGGTACCTAGGGAAGGCATTTTATTTTCAAACATAAATACAAGGGTAGTCTATTACAAAATGAGTTTATATAAAAATGATATTAAATTTGAATTGCATCAATTGATGGCTGTTCAACCTTAAAAGTGCCTTCCTTGGATCCCAAGTCTGTTTTACTGTAAAGACACCTTAGCAATTTTTTTATTACATTTTTTAATTTTTACTTACAGCAACCATATTTAATGGTATCATTTCTGCAAACTTAAAAGCCCTTCAGAAAAAGGATGCTTTCTGCCAAAGTTGGACAAATTCTGTCCGAGCTTTTCTAGTAAGACATACTTGTGACCAAGTGAAGGCACTTTTAATGTGCAGTAGCAACCCATAGATTCAGTTTAGAATTTTGAATAATTTTCATACAAATTCAGAATAATCAGTGTACCTGATGTACATTTTTTCAAAAACTGCCTTTCCTGATACCATGTACGTTAAGATGGAACAGTCCTTGGAGGTTTTGATAAATCATTTAAATAATGTCTATTTTTTTAGTAATGGTGGCCATACCTTATGGCATATCAATATCATTTGAACAAAAATTGTAAGGTCTTCAAGCTAGAATGCTTTCGGTCAAAACTGGTCAAATTCTGGCAAAGCAGCTTCTGATGTTTCAAGGATTTATTATTTTTGTTAATCATGACCTTATCAGATGACTGATCAGCATTATTTATACACACTTTTAAAGACTAGGATCCTTTGTTGAATTTGGTCACATTCTATCTAGTTATTTTCCAGGCATTATATTATGGTATATCAGCATCATTTGAATAAACCTGAAATGCATTTACCCTAGGATGCTTCATTTCAAATTGGATCAAAATTTTTTGCAGCCATTTAAAGTTTTTTTTATTTTTACTACTGGGGGCCATATTTGATGGTGGATAAACATCATTTATAACAACCTGATTTTCCTCATTGCCAGGATACTTTCTTTCAAATTCAGTCAAAGTCTTTTGAGTGTCCTTTTGCAAAGATGACATTTGAATGTCTTTCTTTTTTAAGTTATTTCAGCCAAATCTGATGGTGGATCAGTATCATTTGCAAAATATGAAAGCCCTCTCTACCTGGATCTTAACTGTCGAATTCTGATGAAATTCTGCTGAGCAGTCTCTGAAAAGCCATTGAAAGTTTTCCTGTTTATAAAAATGGTGGCCAATCTGACAGCAGATTAGCAACATGTATACAAATGTAAAAATCCATTATGTCAGGATGTTATATCAGTTTTGGTCCAATTCTGTTTAGCAAATTTGGAGAAGCTTTAGTTTTTAAAAATATCTGATGTTGGATCAGCATTTGTATTCATGCCTGGGATGTTCTCTGCTAATTTGGTTGAAATCAGTTTAGTGGATTCCTGACAAGTTCAAAAAGCAATTGCTGATGGATGGATCGAGGACAATGCAAGATGGATGCAGGGTCATACAATAAACTGACTTAGCCTTTTGGTATTGTTAACTTAAAGAATTTTTTTTATTCTTTTTGTCTAACAAATTTTTGTGGTTTTATTTACAATGAATTCATTTTATTTTATGGGGTGCCAACTATCGTGGATTTCAAGGCTGCTACAAGCCAAAATTAAAAGACCCAATGGAATATTATCTTTCTGTGGAATCAATAGGACCATTTCTACAATCTACTAATTTAAATATCAATAAAGATATATTTCACAAACCCTACACCTACAAGAAAAAGAATTGTCTATTTTTATTTCTCCTTTAACTCTTGGGTATGTTTCATAAAAGGGAAGATGATCACGTATCTTCACAAAATGGTAATTGCTTGTTGGGTCTTTAAATTTGCAGTTTGTAGCATCAAATCAAAACAAACTGGTACCCCACCAATTAAAGTGAACTCAATTAACCAATGCAATAAAAGCTGTACACTTTTTCTTACAACAGCTCCCTGTCGTATTAACAAACTTACTCTATTTTATCCTCTTGCTCTGCAAATTCTTCCTCGTTGAATCCAAATTGGTCAATGAAGTTGGAGGTCATCTGTTGCAGCTGGTAATCAGAGAATGCCTGATGAATAAACCAGCAACATAATAATGTCACCAGCTACATAGCTAACTTAGGGGCAGGAAAAAAACAATACAACCACAAGGCTGTGAAACCAAGAGAAAAATGAAAAGCTGAAGAAGAAAGGAACGGGAATAAGTCTGCTTAAAAAAAAATAAAAAAGAAAGAGAAAAACACTGATTACTAGTTTATCCACATTTTCTTCAACTTGGCCTATTATAAGTCATGCCATCAGCAAAAACATTCTACATCTATGAAGTACAGGATGCATCCATGCATGAAGTCAATTTCATGGCTTTATGTAAAGTGAAACTTATCTTCTGCAGCAAGGATACATGTACACTAGTGTTCTTCAGCTGTCGGGATTTTACAAATTCTATTTCAACTGTTAAAGTTAGTTTCCTTTATCAATCAGAATAAATAGCATTTCTGTTATTTGGTCAACAAGAGAACCACAAAAAAGCACCCACCAACTTAAAAATATGCAAATATGCTTCTTTAGCTGGACAGCAAGATGATGCTAAGGCATGATATACTTTATCTTTTAAAAAGCATATAGAAAATGCCTTTCGTATGGCATGGTAAAATGATCACACTCTTCTTACTTCTAGCTCAACATTCTGACTTCATTTTATATATTAAGGGTCTCCAAAAAGCATGGAAGGAACACTTCAAGCACAGATAAAATGTAGTTTCATTTGATCATTTTCTTATCAGAGTGTATGAACTTATTTTATGTAATTACAAGCCAATTGCAATTCTTAAGGAAGCTATGAACCATGTATACAGTTGTAAAATAGCCAATTATACATGAGAAATTAAAGTGTTCATACACCCATGGACTAGAATTCTAGCACACATTTCCCTCGGCAGGCTCTGAGATGGAGAATAGGTCCTATGCAGCCTCCTGCAAGTCATAAGAAACAACTAACAGTGTCAGAAGCTGTGATGGCAGTGGTTAGCATACCAGACTAGTGACTAAAGTGTGTGGGCATGAATCATACCTTTGGAACATCTCAGACTAATGGAGCATGTCCTTCGGTAACGTACTAAATAACTCACGTTGCTGTGTTGTTAACAACAAATGAAAAAAATCTACAATACTGGTACTTTTTCTAATCCAGGAAAAAATATAAAATACTGGCAGTTTCTGTCAGATGGTATGTCTCAAAGTTACTATGGGCCCAGGAAAATTTTTCAAAGAAGTCTACTGGTGAAAACCCCATCCTGATTGACCATCCAACCTGGAGTAGTGAAAACATGTTTTCAAGTTGGCCACCATATTGGCCATATTAACAGAAGGATCAGCTCCATTTTCATAAAAACTATTATAAAAAAACAACAAAAGATACAAATACATTACTAATTAAAACCCTGAGTTTACCTGACTTTTGTTTCTGAAGTAGTCACAATAACAAAATGTTCAATACGGCTGCCATATTTGATGTCAGCTTCACACCATTTTCACTTGGGACCTGCTTGGTATCATAAGAAGTTTTTCAGTGAATAGCCCTTACTGATATGACAATACACTGAAGTGGAGGAGCTGTGATCACAAGACTGTCCAAAAATGATCACTGTAGCAGTCATATTGTATGTCCAAGCAGCAACATTTTCACTATGGTCCACACTCATTCATCCTGAGGACCAATTAGACCTTGGGATGAATGAGTGTACTGTTAAGGCTTTTCTGCATTTAGTTCAAGAGGTGTAGCAATAACAAATTATTGTAATAGGTGGAGAGATAACTGACAACAAGCCATCCCATAAGCTTTTCTGGTCTATGACCAGTAGAGCTAAAATATGTTCCCAATGCAAGTCTGATGCTAAAATGGGTCCACGTCATGAAAATTTTATATAATGAGTGAAGACAGAGGGATTAAAACCCTTCTAATACACTGCCTCCTAGTTAAATATGCGAGACATTTTTTTTCCAAAGGGATCATGTATTAGAAGGGTTTTAAACCTGCTTCCTTCATTTGGAACAAAATATTTCATATCTGACACCATTTTAGGATCAAGTTTGGAGCAGTGCATAGGAAACAAAAGTTGGCTTCCTTTGCAACATGCTCTAGACCAGTGGTTCCCAATCTTTTCAAGCATGAGGAACCTTCTTAACTACAACAAAATTTTTGCAGACCCCCATGGTAAGAATTGTACTTTTAGGTTCCCTTGGAATAACTCCACAACCCACAGGTTGGGAACCACTGTTCTAGACTGATAATAAGCAGGCAAAGAAAAATAAGCAAAATTATCAATACTTGTTGCATGATAGATGTTTGGAAATACTTATCTGTGATGCTTGTTAGGGGTAGAAAATGCACATGTTTATTCTCAAATGATGCATCTGCATGACTTGTCCCTGGGACAAAACATTTTTTTTTTTTACCAAGTCCAGACAACTGGACAAGTGGTCCTCCCACCCCACCCAGAATTTTGTTACCTACTGAACTGTGATCAATTTTCCAGTTGTTACGACTCTATGGTCTTAAACTGTGCAACAGAAAAAATGCAAAACCAACAAGTATAGTAAAATCGACAAATAATTTACTTCCCTAGAATACAAAGTGAAAATTCAAAAGACACACAGTATCGTGAATTAAATCAGAAATAAATCAGAAATAATACAAAATGTTCTATCAAAAGTCAAAAAGTATAGAATGTTTCAAACGAATTCCAACAGCCTAACATATCCTGATAAACCATTAATCATATAATCCAGAATGTCTTTGAATGAGTTCTCAATAATCCCAAAATAGTGTTTTAGTTCAGAAAGTCTATGAGCACTTTGTAATTCCAATGAATTGTTTAAATCAACAATTCCTCTCAAATTATATCTGAATACAACTATAAATGATTCCAAAGACTGATATTAAACCAAAATAATTGTTTACCAAATTCTTTATATTCACATTTCACCTGGCCCATGTTGTAATAGAGTGTTCTGGAAAATCCAATTTTCCTAATAGAAAATTAAACCAAATTGAAAACAGGAACTTTCTAAGCTCATAAAACAAGTTGTGACCTAACTCAAATTTTAATAAATATCTTGTTTACTTCTTCAAAAATAGAGAGGGCAAAAACTACATTTTCACAACTTTCAGTCATGGATATGATAAAAGTCAGGTACACAATAGAAATTAAACTTACACAATACCAGTTTACTTCTTAGAGAAAATAGTTCGAGTAATTTTAAGTTTCCATGCAACTGCTAGAATGTTCACATGCATATACTCATTCTTAGCCAAATCTTCAAAAATGTTTCACCAGCGGGTTATGTCTATACCAGAAGGGACACATTGAAAACCATAGTAGATAAGAAGCATGACAATTTTGTCCCATGCTAGCTAGTGTATTGTTAGTATCACACACTGCACTATTTAGGGTGACAAATTAATATACACTGTTCACCCTCAATTTATTTCTGAGTGCAGTTGTACCAGGAATACCTCACACCACCCACCAACACCTCACACATTTAGCATGCATTCCATGAAAAACAATTGCAAATTTGGGAGAATGTGAACAAATGTTCAAAAAGATTTATTGTATCATATACATATAAAAAGGTGCTAAAGTGTTCGAACATTATTCATATACCATCATTTTACAGCACTTGAAGAAAATATTATGTCTTACCTGTTGCATAGCAGTGTCTTGTGGGAATGGAATGTCACGAAAGTCTGCATCATCATCTTCACTACTGGAAGCAAGGGGATGTCCTCGAACCTTGGATATAAAATATTTTCTACTATGTATGAACTGATGGCACATCAAATTTTTTTTTTTCTTTCTCTCAAGTCAAATATATTACATCGGCCAGCCATTTTTTAAAGCAAGAATATTCTCCATTCTCATTTGGAACTTGAATTAGCTCGCTAGCTCATCTGTATAGCATGAGAATTCTGAGTAATGGGTTGTCATGCATAACCAAAACTAGAGTATACTATGCTCAATAAGCAGCACCTGAGTGAATTATGAAACACTTTCAAGCAAATGTGAGATTGATAAAAAATTCAACAATATATTGTCATATTTTACACTCGATATACACAGAAAATTTCAAGTATGACCACTTAACAAATCTACTCTATCAACCTTTCTTGTATATGTCACTGAACCATTCATAAGAGCGATAAAATTATCTCATTTTGATACCCCTGTTGTAGGACAAAGATGGTGATTGTTGAGCTCTTCTTTCATTTTAAGATAGTAGAACGTGGCAAGGAACTACAATGTAACCATTTATTGGCAAGGGAATGGTAACCAACCACTCCACGTTTAATAGTCATCCTCAGAGGCACTAGAAGGTCATGGTTGACTTGGAAGATTATGGGCTGTGGAGTTGACAGTCAATGTATGCGGTCTTTAAATTCAACCTGATGTGTAAACCATTATTTTCTTACTAGATTCGGGGAGATTTTGATCTCTGACCTTTAGACCCAAGAATCTGTAAGTTTATTAGTTTAAGTGCAAGCAATCCACCAAGTTTGGCCAAGGAACTTGCTGCAGAGAATTAGTTTTTCTGTAAAACCCATTTTTCTTCGAGTTACAATGACTTTTACCTTTCCATCCCAAAATCAATGGACCTCTTCCAGGCCTTGACTGCAAACCATCCACAGAATTTTATCATGGTACATTATCTAGAACTAATGTTACTGTGCATTAACATTGGTCATCTATCAGTTACAATGACCTTGATTATTGCTCATATGGCCCTAAAATCAGTATGGTTCTCCCTTACAACAAGTGTAAGCCTTCCTGAAATTTTTTAAGAGAAGATGGTG
Organism: Megalonaias nervosa; assembly: GCA_016617855.1. Taxonomy (NCBI): domain Eukaryota; kingdom Metazoa; phylum Mollusca; class Bivalvia; order Unionida; family Unionidae; genus Megalonaias; species Megalonaias nervosa. The sequence goes on along the minus strand of JAECUM010075519.1, from coordinate 134,981 downwards.
GACAACTCAAGTTACACTGCAGACATGAAACTAGTAATAGCCAGACAGCATCACAAGATCATATGACTTGTATTATGGTCAGTGTATACAATTTATTTAATTGCCACAATTATTAAATTACATGTTTAGAAGAAGCAAACAGGATTTTAGAACTTCACATTCAAGAATTCATGATAAACAGGAGAAACTAAAGAACCTGCTACAGAAAAATTATTTCAATTTTCAAGAAGTGCCAGTTTAGCAATTTAGTTCTTTCACTGCTTGAAAACTTTCAAGGTAAATGAAAAAAACAAAAAACAAACAGTAATTGAATTTTGCAGGTAGGAAAAGATCATTTAAATTTTAGCCATGAGATTCAATGCACATTCATGTACAAGACTGAAAATGTGTGCTTACCAACTCGACTGTGTTTTTCTTGTTTGTTTCTGCAAGGTCACCCGACAGAAATCCTTCCCATTTTTTCTTATATTGTTCTGGAACTCCTGAAATGTACATTTTCACAAACCTCCTGACCAAAATTTTCTTCAGAACTAGAGCACACATGTAAATAGCCAATACTACAATTTTTCTGATGATAATTCAATTTATATGGTATTGTTTAAGTAATAATCATAATGCACATTAATTAAAACAGGTTAACATGTTTTATTTGCCAAGTAACAACTTGTAAATACCAAATTAAGTAATGCGAAGTTCACATTAGTTGCCAAGTTTACAAAAACAGCATTTGAGTCTCTATTTGTTTTAGCAGTTGCAATAGGGTTTTTTTGGTTTTTTGATGCAAATTTCATTCTTCTTAGAATGGTCCCAAGCTTAACACTAGACTGGAAACAAGTTTTTAATTTTATTATGAAGTGAACGACAAAGAACTTTTCTGGGACACAGTTAAAATGGCAACTGACAGTGACTGCCAAGGTAAACTTCATGCAGACCATCAACTGCTGTTTCCTCTAACTATATCAAGCACCTTAAGTTATTAAGAACTGAAAATGGTAACCTATGTACTTACAGTAGATATTATTTATTACTCATACCATATAAATGAAATTAATGCACAAAACACTGATATTACCTAATCTTTATTTAGCAGTATTCAAAACTGCCACCCACCTGACAAACCTGCAGCTTTTTCAAAATGATTTTCTCATTTTGTTTCAACAGCTGCTGGCCAAAGTCCAGCAGTTTATGAAAGTCGATTTCAAACACTATGAACTGAAATACTCCTGTTCTTATTACTGTGGCTTTTCTATAGTAGAACTTAGCAGATCTATTTCTATCAATAATGATCCAAGAGCTGAAAGTTTCTTTTAAAAAAAACTTTTATTGGACCCCATCCCACAACTCAAATACCATCACCATCTCCCACTTCTTCCATCTGCCTGTGTTTCCACATCCACATTCTATGTTCAGAATTTATCTTTGCTCTCTTTAGTTCTGTGTCAAAGTTTAAGGTTTTCCATCTCCTTGTTCTGTTGCTCAATTTTGTCACCTCACTGTCTTACAGCGTTAGCTTGGGTCTCTCTGTTCACTGTTCCGCTTTATGGCTTACCACCTCCTTGTCAAGTATCTACGTTTTTAAGCCTTGCCATCTCTTTTTTCTATCCCAGTTTTGTAGTTTCCTTGTTCTGTGTCCTGGTTCCAGCCTTGCTCTCTCTCTATTATGCTTCCAGATTTTAGCATTGCCCAAGCAGTCCTAGTTCTAATGATACTTGTGGCAGTATATTTAAGTTACACATATTCAAAACCTACGCTACTGTTTAAATGTGGTCAGAATTGATGGTGTTCCTGCCATGGAACCTAGCTAACGGATATAGCAGCATACACAAATTTTCTAAATTGTTTGAGGTGCTCAAAGATGGTAGACTAGTGCTCAAATTGTAAGCTCTTGATTCAGTATCAAGACTATTCCATGAATGTTAGTATTGGCACGTCACAAGTCAAGTCTCTCAACAAAATTATAATAAGCATGAGCCAGTCTGAAGCCGTTTCTTTCTTTGCAGGATATGTGAAATTTGAAAACAAAAGCTTTCTGAAGACTAGTACTGTTGCTATGCCAATCATATGTCAATCCATTCCAAAGCAGTAGCAATAACAAAGACTTTCAAGATGGCTTCCATGGTAGCCATATTGGATGTCAGATCAGCACCATTTTCATTTAGGACCAACAAGACATAACAGGTCTTTTAGTGAAAACCCATTGTTGTTATGATCATACATTTTGGAGGATCAGTGAAAAGATTTTCAAGCTGGTCACTGGTGGTCATATTGATGTGTTTGCAGCTCCATTTTCATTTATGATCAAGTAGCACATGTGACAAATATGTAAAGTTTCATGGCAATCCTCCAAGTAGTTTAGGAGGACTAGTGACAACAATCTGGCATTAACAGATAGATGGATGACAGACAACAGACCACCCAAAGCTCTTCTGGTCTATGACAGTAGAGCTAAATTATACTCTGGCTTCTTTCTGATTAAATATTTGCACCTTTTCGTACTTTCAATCTAAACTCTTGTATCAGTTTAAATAAATTACAATATATTGCTTTTGCTGTGCCTATTTCAAGTCATATGGCCCTAAAAAATAAATACTGAAATGAACAAACCAGGCACATAAACAAACCTGCTCCGAATCAGAGAGACCATAACTGGCTTTGTTGTTGACGTTTTAGGGTTTAACGCCATTTTTCAGCACGAGATAGGCTATACATGGCGGCCAGTATTAATGATGGAGGAAGAACCCCGGAAAACCCTGAAAGAATCACTGACCCACGAGAAGCTACTGGCAAGCTTTCTCAAATACCCACATTGGCCGAATCCGAGACTCGAACCCACGCCGACAGAGGTGAGATGGCAGTGATCTGTAACGGTGAGTGCTTTAGACCACTCAGGGCCCCAACTGGCTTTGTTATTTATGGGTGTTCATATCGTCAGACATGCCTACCCCAAAAAAACATTTTTGAGGGACACCATCACCAAAAATGAGGGACAGCTTGAAGATGAGGGCCATAAGTATGTTGGCACAAATAAAAAAAAAAAATAACTTCTCTAAAAAAGTCACAAATCAACAAAACGAAATTGTTGAAAAACATCACTAAATACCAGTAACACGTGTTTACAATATATATTTATATACAAAACCCACTCATTAACAATATATATATATATAAAAATGTATAAAATTCAAGTCAACTCAATTTATGCTAAGGGACCTGCGGTAAGCACTTTTCAGGTCCTGCTGCTTCTCTTAGGTGTAGGTCCTATCTATAGCTGTCCCTGGTCCCATTCAGAAATTAAAATTGCCTCTACAGTATCTGCACTCAATTTACTCCTGAATTCTAGGGTTTTTTTCCCTCACCAAGAAGAAAATTTGCTCTCAGTGTGCATTTGATTGAGGTATTGTCGTTAATGAAAGCATTGATTTTGGCAATATTTTGAAGACAGCTGTTTCATCTTCCTTTAAATGGTTAAGAGCAATTCAGATTTCATCTGTTCTAAATCTCAGATATGACTGAATATCTGTTGATTGATATTGTGCCAGTTCCAACTTCACATCTGCTGCAATCACTTTCTACGGCAATAATACTGAAAATTTTATCCATAAATAATTCAAAGATGCCATTTTTTGGCTTCTAAATGCAATGCTAGATCCAAAGTTAAAAGCCTTTGACAAATGGATCCAAGACCTCATAGGCAAATTGAGTTCCATAATAATATCTATTAACTTTCACTCTAATTACATCAGACTTGGACATAGTTAATGCAGTCTCACTAAATCCAGCCGGTGATGACAAAAATCCCAAAATTTACTTTCTGCATTTAACTTCTTTTTCAAGGACAGTGTCTTATTCCTGAAATATGTCTGCGTATATCAAACATTCCTCCAGACTTTATTGAAAATTCACAAACACAAATGCTACAGAAAGTGTTTCTGTTTGCATTTTTTCCTGGCTTTTTTAATTTGTACTCGTCAGTGCATTCTTTAAGAAAACATTGTGAGCATTTTTTCCATGTGGATTTGTAATCATGTCATCGACATGTTATTTTCAGAAGCCACGATATTTTGTCCAGAATCAAAATGCAACAGCTTGAAAACAGAAGAATCTGTGCATGCAGACTAGTAGATTAGATCCATCTAGGAACACACATATTTGCAATGGGTATTTAAACCAGCACGCATGCGTAGGTTGATAACTCCCTTTTCACCAGTCAGTCTTAGCATATTTGATGACATGCAGATTATGTTTATCCCATTTTTATGGATTCAAACACTAAGGCAAATTTAGGCATTTTGTGGGACATGTACGTAAAATACTGGATGGTTGGCATGTCTGCACTTTGTAAACTGACTTTCAACATAAAAATGAAGAAAAACATACGGATAGTAGGGTTATTTTGTAAAGGAGGGAAAAATAGGTAGTTGGACAAGTAGGTAGGAAAAAGTAGGAAGAGTAGGAAAAACAAGGGACACTGGACAGACTGCAGATTAAGTATTTCCATTTTCCTGCTGACCTAAACTCCTGCACTCGCCTGGTCCAGCACTCTACATCTCCATTTTTTTATACTAATCACGGTAGTAACTTATGGTCCCGCTCTCACAATGTTTATACTTCTTATGTTAGAACCCTATGCATACATGCCTAAACCTAGAGCAGTATAAATGTACCCTGCACGACAAAATAAACAAGCGTAATCTGAGCATAAAATGCATGATCTATATATTATATGCCATAATTGCAATAATCTTTAAGAAAAATGTACATTTAGTTTTGCTACTAACCTGAACTGCTGCTGGTTAAAATTCTTATCACAAATGGGCAAAATCCATCTGGATTAGTACCGGAATACAAACACAAAATATACTGACAAATTGTTTGTACATAACACACACTTCAACTAGTCAACATGTCTAAGTTTCACTGAATGATGGTGAAGTCAAGTTCACAATCTTCCAGTAGGAATTACAATATGCTCAAACCAAGTGCTGCATTACCCCTCATATTCTTTTTCAATTTGTAAAGCACTATTGATTTGTCCTTTTGATGATCTGATACATTTTGAAGTTTAAAAAGATCCCTCTCCTCAAACATTTTTCAGTCATATAATAAGTGACACATCAATAAAGCCTGTTTTGCTTAAACTCTGGCAATATTTTTTTTTTACAGGTATAGGCTGTTCTGCTACCTAATTATATTACACCCTGTAACAAATGTTTGTTTTTTTCTGGTCCTGAGTACTAAGCGTTATTTCCTAATTGCTTATGCCTCAAAAGTATAGAAAATAGCTATTATTCCCCACAAACTTTGCTTTTGTCACCAAGAGAATATCTTGAAATCTGCCCATTTTCCAGAATATTCCAGATAGATTCAGTGCTGAGTAAACTTGGAGTAACTTCTAGAACTTTCTATAACTTTCCAGTAATATAAATAGTAGTATAAATACAGGGGCCTTAAGCCCACCAGTTCAGTTTAGTTCCAGCTGCCTAAGTGGATACATATCTGCATTTTTCTGAGATGGCATCAAGAGGCTGCAAGCATCTGGCAGACACATTTTGCTATGTCTGCAGTCAATTTATCAAGACAAGGGCAAAAAAGTACTCCGTGGAAGCATCTGCTAAGATGTGTGAGGCCTACAAGGTATATTTCGGCATGCCTCTCAGGGATCAAGACAAACCCTGGGCACCTCATTTCACATGCAAACATTGCAAAAAACCTCTGGAAGTTAAGATGGACAATAGTTGCTCAGAAGTTTATGTTAAAAAAATTTTTTTAAATTTTTAAAATTGGAAAAGTTTTTAATTTTAAAATGTTTTACAATCTTCAATGTTATTGAAAAAATATATAATATATGAGAAATGTTGTGAGAATCTCTTACACATTACTCATGAGTGAAATAAACATATTTTTGTAGGATGGTACAGAGGGGAAAAGAGAGCCATGAAGATCGCTATCCCAAGAATTTGGCGGGAACCCACTAACCACTCAAGCTACTGCTACTTCTTCATGGTGGACTCTTCCAAACGTCGGACTGGCAAGAATGCACCTACTATCATGTATCCAGGCCTTCCTTCATCCATCTCCCCAGTGCCACACTGCCCTGAGCTTCCCGTACCCACTCCTCCTCCGGAGAGCAGCCGTCTCATGAAGAGAACAGCAAGTCAGAGAGTGAGGAAGACATTGTAGATCCAGATGACAATTCAGAGGTGGCGCTGAGGAGAGAAACCCATACTACCCCAACCAAAAAGACCTCAACGACTTGGTCTCACCAAGTCCAATGCCAAGCTTTTGACATCTAGGCTCAAGCAGTGGAACTTTTTGGATGAAAGTGTGCAAGTCGCAGATCAGAGGAAGCATCACCAAGTTTTTCCCAGCTTCTTCACCCGTCAGGATGGGCTCTGCTTCTGCCACAATGTCACCAGTCTGTTCGAGGCAATCGTAATCACCTGTAACCAGAATCAGTGGCACCACTTCACTGACAGTTCATCCAGGAGCCTCAAAGACATGCTGCTCCATAATGGGAACAAATACCCATTTCTTCCCCTGGCTCACTTGGTGCACCTCAAAGAGGATTACAACAGCACCAAGACCTTGCTGGATGCCTTGAAGTATGATGAGTATCGCTGGGGTGTCATCAGAGACTTCAAAATAGTGGCATTCCTGATGGGTCTCCAAGGCAGTTTTACCAAGTTTCCCTGCTATCTTTGCCTTTGGGACAGTAGGGACACCAAGGCACACTACCACAGGTGGGACTGGCCACAGCGTACCGAGTTCTCTGTGGGAAGGAACGTCAAGTGGGAGCCACTGGTGAACCCCTGGAAGGTGCTGATGCCACCACTGCACATCAAATTGGGCCATATGAAACAATTTGTCAGAGCTCTAGATAAGGAGTCGGCAGCCTTCAAGAATTCTTGCCTAAGCTGTCTGAGGCAAAGGTCAAAGCTGGTGTCTTCGTTGAACCACAGATAATGAAGATCCTGGAGTGCAATGAATTCCCCAAGAAGCTCACTAGTAAGGAGAAAGCGGCTTGGAACAGCTCTGTCGCAAGGCCGAAAACTATTGTGGAGCTGGTGAGACTCTGGTGAAGAACAACGGCACAATTGGCTGCAGCATGTCCCTCAAAGACCATATCCTTGAAGCTCATCTTGATAAATTCAAGGAAAACATGGGAGCATACTTGGAGGAGCAAGGCAAGCTCTTCCACCATGATATACTGGACTTCGAACGCCGCTACTAAGGACAGTATAATGAAAACGTGATGGGAGACTACATTTGGAGGATGATTCGTGAAAGTGATTTACTGTATAATCATAAATCTCGAAAAACTACTCACTTCTAAATTTTTTGTGGTCATTATTGTATTGCTTTAGTATATATACAAGTTAATTTTGATTCATATGTTCTTTTTTCTGACTTTATGTGAATGAAAAGACACAAATTCACCCATTTTCTCATTGGAAATGGGTAAATTTCAAAATATCACTGTCCTGGTCACAAACACAAAGTTTGTGGGGAATAATAGCCATTTTCTATACTCTTCAGGCACAAGCAATTACGAAATAACACTAACTACCCAGAAACAAAAACTGTGTTACATAGTGTTATCAAATATAATGAATTTGTGAGACAACTTTCAATTTTAAAAAAATGTTTTGAAGTTGAAAGAGATCCCTCTCCTCCGACATGTTCTGGTCATTCAGCATCCACAAGTCACCATGATAAAGCCTGTTTTGCTCAACATCTGGCACCATTTATTAGAAGTAAAGACTGGTCAACTACGTAAGTGTATTATTAAAATATAATAAATCTGTCAAATAAGTCTTCAAACTGAAAAAAAAAAATTCTTGGAATAGTGTCATATACAGCTGCTATACACAGAAAATAAGTACATGTAGGTTTACAATGGACAAATGTACTCTAAAGCAGTCTTCTTTTTTCGTGATTCTCAAATTTATATGAGGAGTGAAATTGATGAGATGATAATGAAAATATCAAACACACGATTTTATTGCTTTACACAAAAAAAATCTAAATCCATACACAGGCATGCACAAGGCATAATTAGGTGTCAAGAAAAAAAAACATGTATGCCTATGGTGCTGCTCCCTAAATTTATACAGTACCTTTCCTACATTTTGTTTCCATGGCAACATAAAAATAGTGAATGTTGGAAATCTCCTGTATCAATCAGTACTTCTATGCAACTTGCTTGACGTGTGAACCAAGTTTGGTTGAGTGAACCTGAACAGTCTGCAAGTTATGCTCCAGAATTGAAAATATTTTTAAACATATGGATATAACAGCAGCCATATAACTGTGAGTATTGCCAAGAGAGAATGTATTGCAATATAGCATATCTGTATTGAGATAAGAATCAATATGTATTGGTCATTGACAGCATTTATGATTTCTAATGTAAAGCTTGCACATTATGTACTGAAATAATGAGCAATTTTCATACATGTAATAAAATCTTAAGAAAATACCACCATCTTGCTTTTTATTTCACCTAAACATCGATTTAATATAATAATTGCATCAATAATTTAGAAAATAATAAACACATATCAACATGAGTGAAAAGTTCTATGAACAGAAACAAAGGTCTTTTAGTCTACAAACTAAAACAAAGATTCGCACATTGCTGTACAATCATGACAAGGGACAAAAATAAGCAAAAATACATGTAATCACTCCAATACTTTGTTATTTCAACCTACAAGACTAATTACTTGAACAGGCAGCTAAAATATTTTTACAGATGTGCCAGGATTTTTTGACTAGCAAAATATAACTTTATTACTTATCAAAACCATGTTTTTCATGTACAACTTTGCAACAATGTAAAACTGTAACTTAATCCAAACACAAAACATGGCATTTTATCTTGCTCTTTGAATCAAAAGATCAGCAAGTGATTGCTCTTTTCAAGAAAAATATATTCATGCTCTCGGACCATTTAAATGACTCAAGTCCAGAGTTCATAGTGTTCACAAAGGAGATGTTATAATATGGTCACGTTTTTCTTGAGTACTAGTAGCACATCAACATTCTTTTCACCAATTTCTTCTCTTTAAAATAAAACATGCATTTATTGTAATATACGACTCTCTTACTCTGGAAGTCCATCTGGTTGATGTTAATGCAATTTCTGATGCTAGGGCCATGCAGCTGTAACTTTTAAATACATATCAGGGATAATTCTCTCAAAGATGACATGTCTAAATGGTTCAACATATCGTGGGCCAAGATGTCACATTTAAGAACTGATTTGACACAACACTCAATGGATGTAAGTCATGAATTAAAGCACTGGCAATGGCACAACTGATAGTTGTGGCCCTTAGTGATGAAGATTCGTATTTAGTCTGTGTACCTAGCATACTTGCAATTGCTGGTTGCCAACTTCTAACATTCACTACACTTTTACTAGAACCTTTGGCTGTTGTGCCAGGGGTTGTGTCACTTGTTGCACATTATTGATGGATGGTGATGCTGTAAATGAGTTGAGCAATTTGTTATATCACCTGCATGCTCAATTTTGGTTCTGTACGTATTACAAACAGCAACAGCTTTGTCAATTGGTGCCAAACTCCCTTTTTAATGAAGTTTTCAACTAGAATTCTCTGCTCTTGGGTTCTTCATGAGCTCATACTCAGAAAGTACCATGTTGGTAATGATGCTATGCAAACAACAGTGTGCTCAGTCAGTTTCAGACAGTCTCAAGCATGTGAAGAAAAACACTGGATACTAGTATTACTCTACTTGTACCACATTATACCTTATTGCGCATTTTGTATTGCAATTTACCAGTAACTGGAATTGTTGTTACACCCTTAATATGAAATATCTGCGGGATAAAAATATAATGTCCTTCCAATCATGTCTTAACAGCCATTTTATTGCCAGATTAAAGTTTTCAACACTTGCTCTAACTGTAGTTGAGTAACAGCATACGTTTCAAATGGAATTTAATAGATTGCCTAAACCTGTTATTTATATCATCCTTCGTCAAGACGTATTCCAATTGTATGCTTTTGTAAAATGAGTCATTTATAGCAGCCACACCACCCAAATGATATTGTAGCTGAAAATTTCTCGAGCAAAGGCAGATCTGCTATGGATTTCAATCTGAACTGTCCAAATGTCCCAGTTGCCACTTTTGAATTGTGACAGACAATATTCTTCCCTGCTAGTGGGTAACTGGCAGTCATACAATAAGCACCAGCAGCCAATGAAATATTCAGATAGCCTATTTATAACATCAATGTCAAGGCTGTTAATAGCACATGATCTTTTGTTTGGATTCAAAGTACAAGTCATAATGAATATGCAAGCATTCTGTACCATCTCAGCTAGAGCTGCCACTTTTGATAATTTTACTGTACATATATTTAAATGTCTATTATTCACAGTATTTTGCTCTTTGTCAATCAATATTCCTGGGAAGATCATTATATTAACTCCCTGAGAAATACTTATGAAAATCAATGTTAAAGTCCATGAACAATTTTTTATGAGGCCAGTCAAAAGGTGTGATCCATGTAAACTGGACTGAATGTCAAATGCTACAATGTCACAATGAAAACACCATGCAATGGAAAAATTTGAACTACCCCCTGCATTGGTAATGAATAGACCTGACATCCACTTTCGTGACCCAATTTAGTGCCTGTCTGCCACTGCCAAAGTCCATAGTAATCTATAATTTTCATTAGGATGTTTTGTGAGATGCAGATTAGTCAATAATCAGGAATAAGCAGACTGGCAAAACTACTACAGTATTAAATTTCAGAATAACAACTAATACTTTAAGATCAATCAGTAAAGGTGCCTTCATGACTATCATGATGTTAACTTTTCTACGTGTGTCAAGAAACTGTGTGAGTGAGTGAGATAATTATTTTCACCATCTGCAGAAACATTAAAGTTTTAAACACATTACAGATACTGCTTATATCAAAATTTGTATTTGATTGGGGTCTTTTTAATCAAAAGAGAATGCAAAATTGATAGAACACAATTCTCTCACATATGACCAGAACAAGGCTCTCAACATTCTGAGAAATAAACAAACAGGCCAGTTAATGTATTCAGAAGAATATGTGCTATAAACACCATCAACACTGACATTACAAATAGGTTTGATGTTGAGGTTTTTATTGACTACTGGTACATGCTGTATGACTGCTAGTTACCCACCAGCAGGGAATATCACTAGTCACAATTCATAACAAGTGGTGACGGGTCAATCGGATAATGCAATCCAAATCCAAAGCAGGTTACCAGTGTGTTACGTATAGCAAATGTCACAGTGGACATAGTTCTGATCCAAAAAATAAAGTGTGAGTGACAGATGGATGAATGGAAAGAAAGATCTATGGACAAATAAGTGTAAAAAAGTTCATTAGGCAATGGCAGATCAAGTCTCTGTTATCTGCAGTTGGATATAACTTGTACGTGAGTATAAATGATACTTCTAAGGAATTTTGGGCAAGGTAAAAGCAAGTTGAGATCTCTTGATTTTGGTATCCAATGTTTTCCTCGTGTTTTGCCCATTATCACAAATTCTTACATATTTGTCCCAAAGCCTTTATGCATGACATGAAAGTACAAGAACCTTATTAATATTCAGTTACCATCTTCGCTCACTTACAAGTAAGGTCCAATTGCAAAACAAAAAAAACGTAAGACCCTGATCTGCTATTGCAAAATGTGCCAGCAGACCTGGGTCAATTTTGCTTTTTCTACTAATTACTCCTAACTAAACGCACAGATCCATACCTGCCAGATCATTATGCAATGGCAGATCTGGGTCTATGCAGTTTGCAGTAGGAGTCGACTTATAAGCAAAGGTGGACCATTTCACCCATGGCTGACATACCTGAAAGCATGTGAACCTAAAGATAAGGTTTTGTAATAAACCATACTAACTTTATAGAAACTGGCGACGTTTGCTTCCAAAAATGTCCCAGCTTTACTTGCAAGACATTTTCTTTGTTCTACATGTTGCATCCGTGTCATTTATAGTTTACAATTATTTTACAGCAATTAAGATATTCAATGAACTCTGAACAAAATCATATAATATTCCATAAACAGGAATTATTATGAATAAAGCTGTACAGACTTTATCTGTCATCAATGACACCGAGATAACTAATTTGGATTGAGGCCAACCTCATCTCTATATCAACTCATGAAAACATCACATCTGCAATGTATTAAAAATAGTTTTATATGTAACAAATTTTAACACAAAATAAAAAATTAATAAAACACTGAAAATTCTTGTTCATTCCATTAAAGATCCTTATCTCTTACCCTCTAAAAATCCTTTAATACGTTCCTTATTTTCTCCCTTTTCTATAGACTGTACAATATCATTTGCCATCTTTGTCAGGTGGCCCATATACCCACGTCTTCTACCACCTTCTCGGGTCCTAGACAAAATGAATAAATACATTGCAATTAATTTTATAAAAAATTTTAAATGAAGCATACACTATAAATGAACATTTTTCAGACCTTACGTTCAAACATGTTTTGCCAAAAATTATCAACTTATTCTATGCCAAATGTTGCCAATCAAATGATTCTATGTCACTAGTTAACTAAAGCATAATATGAATACATGAACAAAACAAGAAGCTTTACAAAAAACAAAGAGAATTGCATGCACTCATGCATATGTCTGGCAGATATGGACAAAATGCAAAAATACTGCAGTCACTGAATCATGATTAGTAGGTTAGTTGTGTTTTGATACATTTGTGTATTAACCATCACCAATTTCATTACAGTATATTTATGAATGTGAGAAATATGTTAACACCAAAAATAATGATGACTCTGGCAACAATAGGCTCATGTGGATCTGGCATTGCTCACCTGACTTACATACCAGCTGACCATTTCACTAAGACTTATGCAGCACTATAGAAATGCAACATACATAACTTGTCTCCAAAACTTTATATTACGTCAATTCTACCAATTTCTGTTTAAAAACTATACTCTGACAAAACCCTTGGCAAAGATAAGGGCATGCTTAATATCCATAACATCTTTCTGAAAATCATCCAAGATCTTTCAAAATAAAGTTACTGACAAAGTTTAGAGGTCTTCTGAGACAGAGGGATTTCATATGTATTTAAACTTTAATTCACTGGTGTTTGGGCACGGGGTTGTTGTTAATGTGATCTTTATTCTTGGTAATTACATGGTGAAAGTAACAAAATGACAATACAGAAAACCCAGGGTGGGGGTTTAAAATTGCTCTGAAGCTCCAGGGCAACCTGAACTCACTGAACCTGACCAATTTTCAAGTTATTCTTCCACCATCTTTTTCCAAAATCCTCCATCATTATCTTTATCCTCTGGCCACACCCAGTTCCTTTGTTTTTGAACCCTTGTTCTAAATGTTCAATATAATTTCCCACTGATAAAAACCTCATGGCTACAAACCATAAGGTGTAGATTGCTTCATAATAACTGAACATTTACAACAACTGCAAAACTGATTATAAGAGTAAAGTGCATACTAAAATATCATACAGGCACTATCACAATTCAATACTGTATTTGATGGCTACTCAAACAAAACGTATTAGCAATGAGGGCAGATTTGAAAATAGCTGGATCTTAGTCAAATAATTCTCATATAACACTGTACAGAACTCTTGGGAGTATTTCATGAAACAACTTAAAAATATACAGTGTCTGAATTTTGTTTCAACACTAATCCCCACCAACAGAACCACCCAAAACAAAAACAAAACCCCTGAGATTTACACAAAATGGGAAAAATTTGGAACCTCTCCAATGCTAACAAGTGTCTAAAGAGAAAATCATAATGGGGCATTTTTCTGCTAATTAGCAACTATAAATAAAAAAAAAATAAATTTCAAATAATGTGCAAATAAATAAAATAATGAAGAATATATGTGACAATAAATAAATTACAAATATTTCAGAGACTTCAATGTGGCAGAATTATTCATTTTAATCACTATTTTTAACAAACATCTCAAACTGGTTTCCAAATATTTAAGAATTCAAATCTTAATATTTTAGAAATAATTCTCTGCAAATAAATTTCTAAATTTGGCATTTGGGCAATTATTTTATCTACTTGAAGTGTTACTTGTCGTATACATCTTTTATTTTCTTTTTCAGTTCGAAATTCCAAATAATTCATTTTAATCCCTAAGGTGCATCATTTTGCTACTTTTTAGAACTTATTAAAGTAAAATGTATGCAACTTTAAATTTATTTGTTTTACGTTTTTCAATTTCTGGATGAAGGGAAGAAAACTGTGCAACCCAAACCTGTGATTATCAATCAACTATATCACTGTTTACTTAAAAAGTCATTTTAAAACAGAAAATTTTATTACACATCATATGAAATCAGAACGACTTCTAACTGCTTAATATGTGGATTTTTCACAAAATAAAACCTGCTGTGTATATTGAGGATATATGTATATTTACTACATTTGATAAAAATCTGCTCAGAAAAGGTCAGTGACAAGTTCAAACAATCAGATGCATGATCACCTCCTTAATATGCCTTAATCCTACACATAATTGTTCCCATCAAAGAACTTCATGAACTAAGTCTACTTACCAAGTTTACTAAAACCTGGATCAGAAAGATTGGGATCAAGTTTATCAAATCAGATGCAAGATCACCTAATAAATATGTGTGGATACTAGCTGTTGCAATATCTTGTTTTGATATGCATAATCTAATCTGAAACAGGGTGTTGTAACAAAGTTCAATATATGCAAGACCACCTCATTAATGTGTGAAGCTTGATCATTATCAAACATGTCCAGATCTTGATATAACTACATTCCAAACTGATCCAAGCTGGATCAGAAATACAGCTCACGAGTGAACATGCTCTGCAAAACTGATGCAAGATCACTTCATTAATATGTGTAGATCTTGCTCATTATCAAACAGGTTGGAGATGTTAGTGATTACATGCTCAGCCAATCCAACACAAGATCATTTTATTATTACTGTAAGTGGATTTCATTCATTGTTAAACTCATTCAATATCTTGAAGATACAAGCATATATTTTAAGCTTAATAAAAAATCAGATCATAAATAAATACAGCTTGCAGAATGTTTACAGACAATATTGACTGACTAACAGATGGACATGGCGTTTGCTATATCCAACCTGAAATTATATACCTGGGAGCAAGGGGGTAACAACTTTGATACCGAGATATGTCATAAGCTCTCCTGCAGTTTCATGGAGGTGATGATAAAAGGGCTACTATTGTGTGAATGGGTCACAAATTTTGTAAGGAAATGTTACGAGTCAAACGCCTAATTTCTTTTTTTTTCTTTTAAATAAAAGACCTGATGTTAAGTTGCAAAAATATCACTTGTTCCATTCAAATGGATTTTTTTTAAGTGTACATTTTTCTTTATGACACTATTTTACTAAACATGTTACACTGACTTCTAAAGGCCTGAATTTCCTCCTCTTTTCCAAATAATTTACACAGCCATACAGGCTATGTAATAATGATTGCATACTCCTGAAAATCATAATAAATATTTGAATTTTTCATTTTCAATTGTCAAAGAAACATACTTACTGCTCCTGCTCATTTTGTTCCCATACATCAACCAACCGTCGAATTAACCTACCACCAGAAAATAACTGAAAATGAAAACATGTGTATCAGTTACTGGAGCTGCTGTAACTATCAGTTGTTACGTGTAGGCTCATACAAACTAACAAAGAAAAAAGTCTCCACTTTTAATGACATTGTAAATAAAAGCCTGTTGTTTTCACTAAAGATTCAAACAAAATGTAAAAAAGTACTTGGGATTTAAAAACTAGGGGAATTTAAATTTCAAAAAACAATTTTCTGAAATATTTTAGCCAAAATTCATATATCCCAAGGACGAGCAACCCAATTTTCTCTTGTTATGTGTAGGCTCGTACAAAGGTAATAAAAGAAAAGAGTGAAGTCAACAAGCTTTGTAAATTTTAACAAAATAATTTATTTCCCTAGAGAACAAGATAAAAATATGAAATAGGACTTAACAGTTTGTGAATATAATCCAAAAATTAATCCTAGAACTGAAAAATACAAGTCCTATCACTAAACAGTTCAAATTGAATCCAGGTTTGAATCTCGATAAAGTTCCAATATGGAAGGCGATGACGTCAGATGAGGTCGGTGTACAGAAGGCAACAGTTCCTCATTAAATCACAATTTATAATGTTCCCTTTAGAATTCCAGAATAAATTTCCACTGAATGTCTTTGTCCCAGAATTTTATAAAGAAAAGTATTTTCCATGATGAATAAATAATTTTAAATACGAAAATCAACTCAAATGGCAACAAGAAGACAAATACCTTGAGTCCAAAGGTACAATTTTACGACTACTAAATCTGCTAGAAACGTCTGTTTTAACCTCCGATATTAGATCACATGGTGGCTCACATGATGGGCTACATGATCATTAATTTGAACAGTGCAGTAAAAAAAAAGCCAATTATCACATACACTATAATAGCCCTAGCTAAGAATCAGATTCCCACAATGGAAATAAATTAAAAAAGAAAGGCTGTTTACAACTCAGCTAACACGTGGGCCGAACATGACCTTCGTAATAGCCAATCATTTTCGCTTGGTGTTTACAAAACGTCTCAACCAAGGTGAGCTAAAAATACTGATAATGTAATACCTTTTACATTCAAATCAGATCAAAGCAAAGAAGTGATTTTTCCAAAAATAGTCAAATCCCATGAAGATTATCATTATAATAAAATCTAATGAAACAAAAATAAAATAAAAAAGAATTTAAAACTAACACACAAGCAATTTAAAGAACACGATCAAAGTAGGCATTTATTTTTAAGACTACTGAAAAACATGTTAATACCACTTCAGATACAACTGGAATTTTTTTTGTTCTAAACATACTCTGAATGACAAATATACACTTATATGACTAAGGAGGCAAAAAGTACAGAAAATTGAGCAAATGTATAACTTGACACTAATTAATGATGTGCAAAAATAGGTCAGTGACCTAATGTTTCTGATCAGTGTAGCACTCTTCGTATGTTTACATACCTACATATCAAATTACATCATTCTGCTGAAAACACTGCTCAAGAATTTGAAGCAAACCACCGTATAAAAAATTAGATCATAATGGCAGCAGTATATTCTACATGAAACATCTATATATCAATATATGTGACTGCACAACTCGGCTCAACAAAAGTGTAATACAATTAGCTAAAGCAGTAGGTTAGTGATTTATTTTTAAGAGTCTGGTGTTTGAAAAACAAAGCTTAGCACATGCATTATCCCAAGTCAACTCCAGTCAGAAATGATGGTCAAACTCCTCCAATCCACAAGCCAAATTACAAGTACATCTGTTTGCCCATTTCAAAATAAACTCACAAAATTCTTAAAAATATTTTTAAAAATTGTAGGCTCTCAAAAAGATAATAAAACCATTTCATAAATGACATTCAATGAGCAGTCTGCCAGATTCTCTACAAAACCACATACAACATACTGTTCTGAATCTGTAACTGATTTTCCTGTATGATATTAAAAGCATTTTAAATGCAGAGAAAGAAAAAAAGAACAGAAAGAAATGGGAGGGCAAAAAGGTACTTTTTCAAAGATCCTGTAACCAATAGCATTTTAGCTGAAACTGGTCAACAAAGAACACTTAGTCTGGATTACCCTTCATCACCGCTTTAAAACTTAAAGTAAACTCATCTCCTCTCCTCCAATATTTCTCCTCTTGAACAGTGGTCAAAAGAATTTTTAAAATTGCAATAGACGAATTTGGCATCATGCAATCACTGCTATTACAGATCATATGTAGACAGCTCAATGACCCATCTCTAACAAACAAAAATGTTCTTTTTGTTTTGCCTGCTGCTTAACTAGTTTTCTTTCGACTACATCATTGTTGCTACATACTTATGGCCTGGAGAGCAACATGTATCAATGACCTGTGCCATATTGTTTTGCCAAAATTTCAAGACTAAGTTCTTGTGCTAACTCAGGTGGTGTTTTGCAATCAAATACTAAAACAGCTAGAATCAAAAGCTTAAAGTAACATTTGTGAATGTTGAGCATCTCACATAACTGCAAACAAAGTAAGTATCAAAAACCTTGGAAAAATTACTGACATCTAATTAGGTCATCATAAATACACAGATATGACTAACAAATTTCACAAGTCTACCTCAAGTGATTTTTGTTTAACTGAACGAAAATGATTTTTATCAAATGAAGTCTAACCAGATTTTTGTTTGCAACATGTACAGGTAGCAAGTCCAAGTACAAAATTCGAAAAAAATGTTAAAATAAATTAACATTGCTATATTTATGCATACAAACAGCCATAACAAATTTTATTCATCTAGCTCGTGTGGTTTTTGATAATTAGTGTGAACAAGTTTTTTTTTGGTTGTTTAAAAAAATATATTCAATTTCCAAAAAGTTTTTTAAAAGATGTGTAGGTAGGGGTTTGGAAATAGATCAAAATTTGTTGTAATGGTCTGAAAAACTAATAGATATCCATTACGAGTACAGTCAAATTTCACAGATACAGAAGGCATAGTAAGCAAGTTTCGAATGTGGAAAATATTTAATACAAAATATTACCTCTACATGATTTGCCTGACATGTGTACCAAGTTTTTATTGAAACATCTTAAAAGGTGTTTGAGCTACGATCCCAAAATGGAGAGAAAGAGAGAGAGAAAGAAACAATTATACAGATGAGCATAACAACATTATATTCCCATATTACATACCAAAGAAGTAATGAAATAGGCACATATGCTTCAGTTGTAAATTTTAGGAGACATATTTTAAAACTTACTTGATCTAGGAGAGGATTTTCCATATGTCCATCCACATCTTTTGAAGGATTGTTGAGTATTGTATATATACACATCGTTACATGAGAATGTAAAAAATTATTCCAAATATATTTAAAATACAAATCCTGAAAAGAAAAAAAAGGAATATTTTTTAATAAATTATCATGTAATTTAATGAATAAAATAAAGGTACTAAATTCTTGCATAAATTTGAAAACCTTTACTGCTGAAGGGAAGGGGAAGCATGAATGACATTTCCCAACCTGATATATCTGGTGAGGGGAAATTCTACAAAACTGCTGCTGTTCAAATGCAAAATATAAAATGCAGCTTGATTGGTTTGTGATAAGCCTAGTAAGTGAAACCTACTGGACCCATATAACCACATCAAGATGCTGTGGATCAAACAGGGTGCATTTTACATAATTAGCTACTATGATGCAATTTAACTGTATTTCTTGACTGCTGTGCCAGTTGTTTAACAATGAAAAAATGGACATATGGACATGCCCCTCTAGAGGCACAGGCAGTCAATGTGAAAAAGGTACTGAAAACATCTAATAAAAAACAAACAACAAAGGAACTCAAAAATTCAGTTCATCAGACCTGCACCCCCCAAATTATGCTTCAGTTGTTTGCCTGCCCCCAAAGTGCAAGTTTCAACTGTTATAAAATAAACATTTATAATGAGCTTTCTAGCCATTCCATCTTTTACATCTATTTTTGCATAAAACTTTCTTCGGTTTTATGTTCTACTACTAGTTAAGTCAATCCCTGTTGCATGAGACAATGATGTCATTCAAAACTGGCTACATTAAACATTAATACAGTCTGAAATATAGTACACCAGCTGCAACAATAGGCGGTGACAACACATCTCCTTAAAAATGGAAGATGGTGTCACATGACCCAAAAAAGCAGCTGCAGCATTGACCAGGGGTATATAAACTCTGCAGGGACAAGACACAGTGATCAGTTAAAAAATTAATTATCAGGTCCAATTCCCTCTAATGAGTTAAATTAATTTCAAAACTGGTCAGTGACCTGGTGTGACTGATGAATATGCTCATTGAGGAAAACTTAATAATCTATTAATATTGAACATTAAATCAGATGTATTTTATAAGAGAGGTCTCATTAGAATTTTAAAACTAGGAGCCCAGGACTCCTATTTTTGGAAAAACTGGAGTCCCACCACCAAAAGTTGCAGTCCCCTACCAGAAGCATATTGGGCATACCTGAACTAGCTACATTTCCAGATGAGTAGAACCAGTGGTTCCACTGAGTTTAATTTATAACTTCTTTACACCACTGACATGTAGCTCTTGTTTGTCCATTAGAGTGAGACTGAATTATGTCAGGCCAAGGAAAGTCTTATTCCAAGCACTAAGCTAGGCTTCACACATAGTGTTCCATGCAAACTATCAGTTCTAGCAGCTGTAGCACTCAAGGATTGCACAGACAACAGCAGCACTGACAAAACTGAAGCCCATCTGGAACGACAAGAACATCGCACTCAGTTCAAAGGTCAGACTGATGCACACACTGGTTATCTCCATATTTCTCTACGCCTGTGAATCATGGACCATAACAGCTGACTTAGAGAAAAGAATACAAGCCACAGAGATGAGATGCTTCCGAAAGATCCTAGGCGTCTCATACAAAGATCATATCACCAACGAAGAAATACGGCAAAGGATCAGACAAGCCATTGGGCTTCACGAAGACCTCCTGAGCACAGTGAAAAAACGTAAACTGCACTGGTATGGGCATGTCTCACGATCATCAGGACTTGCCAAGACAATCCTGCAAGGCACTGTACAAGGAAGAAGAAAGAGAGGAAGGCAGAGAAAGAGGTGGGAAGACAACATTCGAGAGTGGACAGGCTTGACATTGAGTGACTCAATGAGAAAGACGGAAAATTGAGAGGAATGGAGGAAGCTGATTGTTCGGTCTTGTGTGGTGCCCCAACGGTCTACCAGACTACGGGACTGATGATGATGATGAGCACTCAATTTGGCCTTTAACCCCAAAGTACTTGTTCAAATTTGCAAACAACATTTTGTCTAACTCTCAACATGTCGATTTCGAGGTCACATCCACTGCTTATTCGGCTACACTTGGAAAGGAACACAATAATGAAAGCTAAGTTGTTCATCTGATGTACTCTTTATACACAAGTACATCACTGGGTTGTTCTGCCTCTGAATTCAGTCATTGTCAATATCAGTACATTTTTCCACCACTCAGCTGCTAGTCAAGTCTTTGAACTTGCTGCCAAGCTATTGGGTCATGTTCGTCTGATGTACTCTTACAATGACAACATGTACATATGGGGGTCTTTCAGCCACTGAATTCTGTCATTGTAAATATCAGCACAGCTAAAATGATCAAATCAACACATTTTCCCACTCAGCAGGTGGTTGAAGCAGGATTGGCAAGCCCTTGAATGTGCCGTCCAGCATTTGCATGCGTACAGAGGACTCCTGCATACATGATTTTCTGCATCCCAGATAAAAAATTTGCGTCCAAATACGCATGATTAAGTGTTTCTGAGACCTCTGTTATAATATATAAAGACATTTGCAATTAATGGATTGATCATTATAAAAGTTGATATTGTACTACTTACCATTAAAACCTCAATGGTTCCCAATTTTGCAAATTCTACATTAACAGAATGTGTATTTGTTTGCACTAGTGATGTAATCAGTCGTGCTATCTGTAGCCTTGTGTTCCCTAAAGGTGGTTCCAGTGGCCCAAATGTTGTTGGCATCAATGCAAACCTTTGCTGTGAAAAAAATAACATAACTGATACAAGAGCAAAATAATAGTGTTGATGATATTCAAAATACTCTAAAAACTGAAGTCCATCAAAGTGACTCATACTCTATTTACCAAAAAGAATTACCAAAAATCTCTAACAAGGCCATTTCTTCTTTTTAATTACCAAATACTGAAACCATATGTTAACTATATTGGGTTCTGGTCAGTACCATTTTCATATAAGACCACCGTGACATCGTAACAAGTATTTTAGTGAAAAGAAATAAGAACAACAACACCGTCAAGACTGCCAACATGATGGCCATACTGGAAGCAAGATAGCAACTTTTCCATTTAGAACCAGCTAGACATCATAAAAAACATGGTGAAAACCCCATGCTGAGATGACCATCCATTCAGGAGAAGTATCACTAACAGGATTTTCATGACGGTAATATGGGCATCCTTTTCACTCAGATCTAACTAAAGGCCACAAGAAGTGTGAACTCCATGCCGATGTGTCCTAACTAAATGCCACAAGAAGTGTGAACTCCATGCCGATGTGTCCTAACTAAATGCCACAAAAAGTGTGAACTCCATGCCGATGTGTCCTTCCTTATTGCAGTTTACCATAAAAAGCTGAGAAAAGTTTTCCCACTTGGCTAGATCATTTCCAGGGGGCTGATAAGGTAGCAACTGTTTATTCTGTCAACTTTGACGAGTTTGCTGTTGTCTGTTTTTCCGTCTCACAAAAATTATGTAAACCAAAAACACTCATACATATATGACTGAGACGTTATTTAGTCAAACATTCAACTGCAACTAATGTTCATGATGAGATGAGGAGTGTGAACATTTTTAAAGTATCCTTTACATGCATCTCAAAGTCTAGCATGGGGTAAAATATCAATGCAAATACAGTGCCTAAATTATTTCATAACAATACTTCGCATACAACTTGCATAACATACAATGGGCCAGCAGTATTTATTCAATTAAGATATTAAGTATATTATACAATAAACAAGTATTCCACACTGTCTCTTGTACATCCATGGTTTTATCAAATGTACCCCTTCACTTGTACAAACTTTAGTACTAAACATTAACACTGGTGACAGTGACAATGACAGAAAAGTGATACTCATGTCTCAACATGCTAAGTCAAGTGAGACATAAAAAGACTGGATTGAACAAATGAACTGTAAATATGAACCTAACTAAATACTTGCCTCGTTTTAAAGGTAACCATATATACTCACAAGTCAAGTCCAATGGCAAACTGCATAAACCATGATCTGCCATCACAAAATGTGCACATACTATGCAGTTTGTTAGGGGTAATCAGTAGAATAAACAACACAGACCCTGATCTGTTGGTTCAATATGTTGTTAACAGCCGGATCAGATGCACAAGCCAGCATATATGATATTATTCTGCATCAACGATGGTAATAGTTTCAAAACATACGTGTTGAAATGAACATCAGTCAAGAATAAGCAGCAAAAACATTTCAGAATCTTGTTTTAACGATTCATTCACTGCCAGCTGATGTTTAAATGTGCAACAGATATGAAAGGTTTACTTTATATATAGGTTGATGGGATTACCTTTGGAGGGTCTAGGAGAACATCATGGAAATCTTTGAGTCTGGGAGTGATTGCAGTCAAGACATTATTCACACCTAAAAACATTCTCTCTGCATCAAATGTAGACACCTGATCAGAGGAATCCTCAGGACTGAAAAGATAAATAACACAAGTATTAGCTTTCTAAAACATCTGATAGCTTCGCTATATTGAACCGATTTGGTTTTGAAAGAAACCTTCAAAAAAATAAAAAGAACATGGTTGGGGGAATGTGAAGTAGGTCAGGTAATTTATCTGAAGCAGGAACATTATGTTCATGATGAGCAGGTGCTGTATAAATTTTAGCTGGAATATCTGCTGTCTCATCATTCTTGAGCATAACTGGATTTCTAGGGCCAAGGAAGTCTCTTCACAGTGAATTCAGGAATTTGTTACATGACTCAGAAAAACCACTTGTCCTCACATCCCAACCAGTAAAAATTAGGTGTGCCTAGTAGATTTTGCTAACTACTCATCCCTGATCTGAGTATATGTAGATTCAGACCTAAAAAATGAAACTCTTCATTTTCTATCTAAACAAGCACGTAAGTTCAATATCTCTTAACACTTAACATACATCAACTGTCGAATACTTATTCCTTTTTTACCTAACAGTGGTCTGTTTAAAACATGCCACAAAGGAAATCAACTTTTTTTAACACCAGTAACAAACACAAGCTTAATATTAAAATGGATCTAAATGATGAAAGTATTATTTTCTAACAAAGGTGATTGCAATCATATCTGACCTGGTAAGGACAAAAAAAATCACAAAATTTGGACATTCTTTGACACTCAACTTCTTGCAGAACCAACACAAAAATATGTGACAGTTTACTGAAAGACTTCAATACATTAAAATGACACCTATGTAACTGAAAAATCTTGTCGTAATGGCAAATATCATTATGAAATCGCAAACTATATGTAAAACTGCATTTTTGTTTCAAATTGCAAACCCTCTCATGTATTTGTCTCAGTGACCATGTTTCTGATGGTTTCAAATCTGTGGTCTTTACTTCAAACACAGTTTTTCATGATTTTGAGCTATTATGATCTCAAGCATGCATTAAGTACATGTGTCTTTTTAGTGTTACCTTGTGCAGTGTAGAAGTTGCACTGTGTTGCTTCGAGCGATAAAGGGACAAGAAACTTTTGCAACTCATTATTGTGATGAGTGCTTGGAGAAATCCTGCCTCCCCCCACCCCACCACGAATTGGTATCTAAAGAGAAATTGAGCAAAAGTACACAATGTTAAGTATGCATATTCGGGTTTAACAGCAGGTCAGAACAATCCTTAGAATATAGTACATATTAGAAGTACAGTCAAACCTGTCACTGGTGACCACCCAAGGGAAAGGCAAAACACGCCTTTGCACACAGGTTATTTCTGTACACCGGTTCACATTTTAAAATATTTTTTTGAACACATAACATGCACTGAATATTATCATAATTATTATTACTACTATTTGCACTACACTACAAATTCATAAATTACAGGTTTTCTCCAAAATGTATGTTCTGCACAACATTACTGAATCATGGTTTCAATGTAATCCGTCCTATAAACTAATCATCACCAATTTAAAATATACAACCATCTTAGTTTGTTCATATCTTAAAAACAGTATCTGGAATAGTCAGCTGCTCAACTCCCTGAGAGCAAAAGATATTCAACTTAAGTGAACAATTTTAATGAACAGGAAATCAAAACTGTATATGGCTC
Source organism: Megalonaias nervosa (assembly GCA_016617855.1). Lineage (NCBI taxonomy): Eukaryota > Metazoa > Mollusca > Bivalvia > Unionida > Unionidae > Megalonaias > Megalonaias nervosa. The sequence goes on along the minus strand of JAECUM010075519.1, from coordinate 109,962 downwards.
TTCTTTGTGACCCATGAACTGAACTTCACCTGCCATTACAGACTAGTTTAAAATACTTAATGACCATTGACCCTAATGAAAATGGATGCAACTTGTATCTTGTCTCAACAGCAAACCTTTTTCTTCCAAGATTGCTTTAATTCATATGCAAATAGATAAAGGTATTCAACTATATCTGTCACACTGGCACAAAAGGTGACTTCCATTTCTGCTGTGATAATGTAAGTTTCTGCTGTGATAATGTAAGTACTTTACCCATCCTCCACCAAATGAATAACTTCAATCCTGTACCCTAAAGGATAAAAACTGCCTCACTTTCAAATCTGACACATTTGCCATCTTTGAATAACATTATCAGTGTGACCAGAATACGGTGAGTACACGAGACAAAAAATGTTTGCGCAACAATTCACATGATATTCCTGTTCTAAACAATGCATTCCTCATGAACAAAAGACTGAGTGGTGACTAGATATGCATCTGTGACTGCTAAAGGCAGGTGACCTTTACCTTTTTAAATTTTAAAAATATAAAGATAAATAATTTCCAAAACAAACTAAGGAAGATAAACTTGACAAATAAATGTAATCATTTCGTCTTGTCAGATAAAAAGGAAGAATTTTTTACTGATTCTATGAATACACACAAAGTGAAAATAAAATACACAAGTTCCTCTAAGGGACTGATGCCCTAACAGCATAAAGAATTTCCACAAATTCTATATTAGACCATTTCTTTCTTTCAACTGCTGAGTGTTGAAACCATCTCTGATATTCTTCAGCAGTAACAAGATTTTCAAATTAGCTGCTGCGGCACACATGTTATATGTCAGATTGGCACCATTATCATTTAGTACAAAGTAGACATCGTAAGAAAGTGAAAACCAGATGTTTATATGATCATCAATTCAGGTGCAGTAGCGATACAATTTTCATGGCTAATGCGGAAGCCATATTGGATGTCCAAAACAGCACATTTTCAGTTCAGACAAACTAGACAATGGGTTGAATGTGTTTTAGGTTACAAGGCAATTCTTCAAGTACCTTAGAAAGAGCAGCAGTAATAAATTTGTTCCAAATGGACGACAGATAAACGACAATCTTATAAGCTCTTCTGGTCAATAAAGTAATAAAAACCTTCAGGTATGGGTTCAAAATATTTATATAAACTGCATTATTTTAAAAGTCAACAATTTTCATCAGAAACCTTAAATGAGCTCACTTCAAAACACTTTTGTCCTGTAAGATAAGTAAATGCAATTGATAAAAATGTATTCCACTTTCAGTAGACACTGGCAAGGTATGGTAGAGTACATCCTCATGAGGTATGCATGGGTCAGGTGTGTTTGAGAAACCTCATCTCTGCAATTTGTTTTCAGGGATGTCACACTCCAATGATGGGTTCATTGTTCCAAAACTTCTTTGTGAAGTTTTCATTCCATATATATTTCACCAAGTAGATAGAACATGACCATTTATAAAATTTAAAGTCACTATGGAATTATCAATATGGAAATGGGTGATTGCTGCCATATGTTGGTTTCTTGCTTGCCGAATCACAAGGAACATAAATATTATTTTAGTCACATATGTGCACCTTTGGTATGATGCCTTCCTTCTACAAGAGTATCGATAAGAAAATTGTTGAGATGACCACTTTGATGCCTTTTTGGAGGTCAGGTGAACACTATTTTTGTTCAGAGCAAGCTCACATGTGAAAACCCCATGATGATACAAACATCCACTAAGGAAAAGCAGTCACAAGATTTTCAGGATGGCCATCAAGGTAGTCATTCCTGAGGTTGGATCGGCATCATTTTGTTTTGAATAGCCATGTACTGCACAAAAGATTTTTTTAAGAAAACAATTCTGGCATGCTGTATCAAGAGTTTTCACATTTTTGAAGGTCACATCAGCAAAATTTTTCATTAAGTACCAACTTAATAAATTGGAAAGTTTCAATTTTAAAAAACCCTGTCAATTCTAATGCAGAAGTGATAAAATTTCATGCTGACTACTCAAAGGGACTGGAACTCTACTGGCTGAAAATTTCCAGACCATTCCTTTCAACTCCTTCGGCCCCAAATATTTTTGTCATTTTCGCCTGAAATGGGGGTAGGAAACACATTCGGAAGTTAATTCTAAATATATCCAAATACATCTGCTTCCAAAAGCTTTTTGTTTAGCCTGAAGCCTAGCTGTGCTAGAAATGTCAGTTTTCATCGGATATTTGGCTTCTTGCCACCAATCCCCAACTTGTCCTACTTTTTGCAAAGCTTCACCTGTCTGTGTGCAGTTCAGACCAGTCTGCCTTAGATCACAGGCCAAGTGGTCTAAAATTCAGACACGAAATCTGATTTCAACAAAAGGCGAATTTTTCATGAACAAAAAAATCGGGTCTCAAAAAATATGTTTTTCCCTCTGCAGTTTGTAATGCAAGTAGAAAGTCCAGATTATTTGGTATCATTGTAGAGCTATATCTCTCTGCTTTTCTGCAATACCACCCACTTTGGTGTATCTTAAATGACCATGACGCTACAGAGCTTGAAAGTAGGGTGCAACCTCAACATGCCTACAGGTGGGATTGGGGCTGAATGAGTTAAATGGCAAGTGTTGAAATCTCTGATATTCTTCAGAGACAAGATTTTCAAATTGGTTGCTGTGTTGGATATATTGGATGCAAGATAGGCACTACTTTCATTTATGAGCAAACGGATCCTTGAAGTAGTCTTCATGTGGAAACCTTTTGCTGATAAGACTTTCCATTTTTCTAAGTAAAACAGTAAGATATTTAAGATGTGTGTCATGGTGACCATACTGGATATTAGATTAATGCAATTTCCATTTAGTACCAACTAATTATCATAAAAATGTTTGTGGTGAAAGCACAATGTGTATGTAATCAGCTATCTAGAAAACTAATATAAACATTATTTTCATGATGGCCACTGACCAACTAGACAAAAGGAGCCTTTTACAGAAAACCCCATCTTGAAATACCATCCATTTAGGAAGAGTACCAATAAAAGATTTTCAAGATGGCCACTGTGATGGCCATACTGAACATCTGAAGGGCCCCCTTTTCATTCAGGACCAACTGGACATGTAAAAAAAGTTGACTGGTGAAAAACTCTATGGCAATATTACTTTTCATTATGGAGTAATGATAACCAGATTTTCAAAACTTCCGCTGTACAGAGTCATACTGACCATTAGATCAGCATCATTTTCATTTACAACCAACTAGACATAAGGAGTCTTTTACTGAAACCCAATCTTGAATTACCATCTATTCAGGAAGAGTACCAATAAAAGATTCTCAAGATGGCCACTGTGAAGGCCATATTGTACATCAGATCAACACCATTTTTATTCAGAACCAATTAGGCATCATAAAGTCTTCTGGCGATATGACCATCCATTATGGAGGAGTAACAATAACAAGATTTTCAAGAAAGGCCCTGTGGTGCCATATTGGACATCTCAGTGGTACAATTTCATTTTAAAACTAGACATTATAAGAAGTCTTCTAGTGAAAGCCCCATGGCAATATGACTTTCTGCTAAGATGAAATAGCAATAAGATTTTCAAGATGACCACTGTGGTGGTGATAAAGGACATCAAATTGACAGTTTCCATAATGAACCAATTTGACATCACAAAAATTCTAGCAAAAACCGCATTTTAATACAATTCACTCAGGAGGAGTAGTGATATGTTTAACAGAACCATTTCCTTCAAAGATACCCTCAACATCTAATTTTCACCATTTCCTTCAAAGATACCCTCAACATCTAATTTTCACCATTTCCTTCAAAGATACCCTCAACATCTAATTTTCACTATTTTCCTTCAGAACCAATGGATCATAAGTCTTTTGGTGAAAACCCCATGGCTGTACAGCCAAAAGTTGAAAAGTAGTATTGATAAGAAGATTTTAATGATTAATGCAATGTTTGAGGCATGACTGGCACTATTTTCATTTAGGATCAACTATATGCCTAAGTCACTCAAACCACATGTCGTCACAGCCAGCTCTATTGAAGGTGTAGCTGTAGCAAGACTGATCATGGTTGCGATGTTGGAGGCCAGATCAGCAATATTCTCACTTCGTATAAGTAAAATATGACAAGTCTTTTATGGTGAAAACCATGTTAACAAGTTCATCAATTCTCGACTAGCAGAAATATCAAGATTTTGAACATGGTCACCATAGTGGTCATGATGACGTTATGCTGGCAGCATATTTATTTTGGACCAATTATACATCATAGAAAGTCTTGATATGACAACCCCCATGTCAATAAGACCATCCATTCAAGAAGAGTAGCGACAAGATTTTCAAGATTACAGGTCTGAAGACAACATTTTTGGATCAAAAACAAAGATAATTTCCAGCTACAATGGATCTCCACTTTTCACAGCCAGAATCCCTTGTTCAATAATACTCCTGCAGGATGGCCACCCATCTAATGCAACCACTGGCCAGCTTATTGCTGCGAAAAGACAGGTACAATTTACCCCTCTGGAACAGACACATATTGGGTTAACTGACTGAAATCTAATATTTCCTGGTTTCTAATTTCTACATAGTAGCCTTCATCCGAAGATGCCAATAAAATACCTAACTTTAATCCATTTACCACAAGGCAAGTAATCTGATCCTTTCTGCTATGTGTTCCTTAGTTCTCAGGTTTTGTCACTTTAATAATTACTGCTATTATTTATGCTGATCATTATCAAAGATTACAAAAGCTAACAGCTGAGAAGCACAGTACTGTTAAAACAAAAGTTAGCAAGATGTAAAAAATGGTGGGATATTATTTTTGGCCTCAAGTACATATTGAAAAGAAATATGTTGAACAGGGTATCAGATCGTGACAAGTTGATTGCATGACAAGATCACTTCCTTTTTAAACACAGTATCTAAAAGCTAAAGATTAGTTCAAGAGTAATCTAGTCGTAACTTGAGGAATAATCTCTTGTGAACAGTGCCAGCTGTAGAAGCCGATTAGAAAAATTCCTCAACCGAGAAGACAAAGTTTAAATAATGAAAAAATCAAGAAGTGGAAAAGTTACAGTATCCTTGCACTGAAATCTGTGTCAGAAAGACCTGAGGAAACAACAGTGTCAAAAATAATGAAACTATTCTGTTGAGTGGAAAAACAGAATGATAATATTTGCAGATAGTTTTGCATTGCATGTGCCATGCAGATTCCAACAATGTATCTAACAATTCAAGAAAAGGCAACAATATGATCAGCAGAAATGCAATATGCCAATTTTAGCTCAAGTAACAGTGATTATACAGACTTCTGGTCAACACAGTAACAAATGTTCTGTCCTTACCTGACAGACAGTGTGAACCAAAATATTTTCAAAACAGTTATGAAGATTATTAACTTTGATGACAAAAAAAATCAATTGGCATTGAATTGCAAGGAACTTTTTGACATGCAAATATTAAATATTTCAGAACTGAGTTATCAGTAACTGACTTGACATGTAAGTATTACATATGCTTGATTCCCCTTTTGAAAGGACACCACTCTTATAAGGCACATACCTACTGCAGAAGGGGTAGCCGTATATTTTGAATGAAATTTATCATGCTAAAAAGTCTACGCAAATTCATCTAAATCAGAGACTGTACCCACTAAAGCTCTCAAAACTTTAGGAAACATCTACTGGGTACCTATCGATCCTAATGATTAGTTACCCAGGTACCCGATCAAAGGAAAATTGTACGCCAACCTCCAGAGAGGTATAAGCATAATTATTACTAATGAAAGTGGCTAAAAGCATAATCTAAGCATAAAAAGTAATCTATACATTACATGCCATAATTACATAAAAATGTATGAAAAACATATATTTATTTTTGCTATTTACCTGATCTGCAGTTTGTTAAAATTCTTGTCACAAATCAACTAAATCCATGTGAATTTCATACAAGAATATAGGCAGAAAATAAATTGAGAAGTCTTTTATACACAACCTCAAATTAACTAGTCTGCATGTCTAACTTTGACTAAATGGTCATAAAGTCAAATCCACAAGTTCTGAATGATCTATTGCATCACTGTCGAATTCCTCTTTTAAAATTTGTAAAGTGCTATTGATTTGTCCTTTTCCAGATGCAACATGTTAAGCTTTACAAAATCCATCTTCTCTAACATTTTTTAGTCATATAACATCCATGAGTCACTTCAACTGAGCCTGTTTTGCCAAATATTTGGCAAAATTTTTTGTCAATATAAACTGGTCCGCTATGTGTGCATAAAAAAATATAATGAATCTCTAACATGCGATTTCAAATTCAAGAAACCCATCACTTTTCTTGGAAATGTGTCATTTACAGTTACTATAAAGTGAAAAAACGGAAACTAGCCAGAGGTTTATGATACATAAATGTGCAGTAGCCAATAGTCACACGACACTTGAAGTGTACTCATTTTTTATCTCATTTGTTCCTGATGTTGCAAGATATAATCTTTGATCTGAACTTGGAAACATCTCATTTTTCATTACATGAACAAAACAGGTACCCAATGGTTCATTTCATTACCCAGATTATTATCAAGGGGTGGATACTTGAGTACCCAGATACCCACTGACATCTTTAGTACTGGCATCATTCATATACAAGTGAAAGGTGTTTCTGCTACAATTCTACCTGTCAAATTTTGTCTGATATGGTCTGGCAGTGTTAGAGAAAGTTGTTCAATGAATAAATTCCTTTTATGTATTGGTAACAATAGCCATAGTTAATGGGAGATTAGTATCATTTGCAAGTTGTGCACCTGGTTACAAAAGAAGCCACACCACTGATAAGACCAGCCATGCCGAATATTATGCAGTCACTGCATAGATTAAAAAGCATTCCTATTAAGTTAAACCATAACTGACTAAGCCATGTTGATGAAGTTGATATGAGTTTTATACCTGGTTGCTACTATAAACCAAACCACTCCAAGGACTTCCTGGTCAAAGTCTGATAGATAATGTCATATGAATCATTCCTACCTAGCTTGATTCTGGAGAAGAGATCAACCCCAACCCCTAAACCCCACAAAGTATATTAAAGCCATTCTTGTGAGAGTAATCAATCCAAACATAATTCTGGCATAACATGTTTTATAAAACATTCCTAATAAGTCTGAACAAAACCGATGCAGCTCTTCTGGAGAAACCAGACAAAGTTTTTCCACCTATGGAAACTACAGCACTGCTTGGGAATCACCTTGGTAAAAATATGGTCAAGATTTTATCTAAAGGAGGTGATCTTCCCCCTTTGGGAAAAGAACATGTTGAAAGGGAATAGAAAACTGTTAGGGTTCTCTGGAAATCAGCAACGTCACACCCGACTATTTATATAAACATTAATTTGTTGCCTGTTTCTGAACTTAATCTGTTCCTTATCTGAGTATGGTTGGTTGTTTTTTTGTGCTGAGAACCCTCTTTCAGTCAGCCAGCCATCTGAAGGGACATATGCATAGCTATCTTGGACAGCTTCAACACGATGGTATATTAACCACTAGCTTGAAATTAATCAGTAATTTTCTGCCAGGCCATGAATGACTGGCATTTACTATGTCAATTTCAGGATATTTTCTGCATGTACAAATGAGAGGAAAAATTCATAAATTGCAGAACCACTATTGGACCTGTGTTTCTCTTATAAATAACCAATGGGATTTAGAGGCATCTTTTTGTATGAATATTATATGCATACTTTGGAATGGATCGATATATCTGGATCCAATAAGCATTCTTACATTTGAATTTTTTATGATTCTAGATTATTCAGTTTATCAAAACAATTAAATAAAAATCTGAAAATGAAGAGAGTGAATTTTTATCTGCGCAACTTTAAACTAATCTGCAGAATTCTCATACATAATTGCTTTCCAGGTACACAAATTCATAAAACTGGACACATCATGCAATTGTACCTACCAAGATTAATCAAAACTTGATCAGCAGTTCTGAAGAGACAAAGCTATAAATAGGTTCTCCATACAATTGCTATGAAAGCCACCAAACAAAATAATCTGATGGAATGTAAGTTAAGAAACATGTCAAGACTGACAAAAAATGGCTGTCATTCTAGATTTTTAAGTTAAAAATATATATTTTGATATGGTTGTTATGGAAGCCACAACTTTGCAAGGGGAACCATGCCAAAACCAATCCTAATGGGGCATGTAATATGAAACATTCCTACCAAGTTTGACAAAATTTATTCAACTGTCTGTTGTAGAGAAGAAGTCGACAATAGGTTTTTCATCTGGTTGCTAAGAAAGCCATGAAGTTAATGCAGGAGCCACCTGGACACAATTTTGATAAAGCATCTCTTAAGAAACATTCCTGCAAAGTTTCAACAAAACTGGCTAAGCTATACTTTTTGAGCACAAGTTTTCCAAATGGTTGCATTAGATGTCACACAGTTTTGTGGGAACTATCTTGATGCAGCATCCTAAATGTTTTCATACTATTTTAGTATCACAAGCATGATGATGTAAAATATCAATTCAAGGAAAAACTTTAAGAAATTCAGTAAAATCACTTACATACCTTGTAATTAAACTTAACTGTTATAACAAGAGGACCAAGTGGTGAAGATAACACTTACCTGGTTTTAATAACAACAGTTGGTGATTTTACTAAGCAAGCTTAAGCTGTGATTATGTGTCACTGAAGGAACAAACCAATGTAAACAATTTCCCAAACTATATATCATGTTGATTTTACCCATTCTACTATAGTCTGATCATTATTCTTTCCAAAGATACAGGCATGATTATTATGCACTGTCTTTTGATCATAATCAAGATGCTGATGTTATATTCCTATTTACAAATTGTTATTGAAAATTAAACAAAGAGTCTCTAGATCTAGAGAGGTAACAGGATCATCTCATTAATATGTGCAGGTATCACTTATAATAGATACCTCAAAGAATGATTCTTGATTCATGATGAATATTTACCAAGGTGGAACAAAATACAATTGAATTTGATATCTACAGTGGAAACAAGCTCATCCACTCAGATACAAGATTCCTTCTGTAATATTCACAATCACCCACTGATATTCAAACTCATCCAACATACTGATGACATAACACAAGTTTAATAAGATTTTAACAAGTTGGATCAAAATCTAATTTTAAAAAATTGATGAAAAGATTAGAGCTTTCATATATGTAGATCTCACTAATAATCATACTCAACCAAAATCTTGATAAGAAAAGCTTATTTACTAAGTTTGATCAAAATCCTAACAAAACTACAGTCTGGAGGAGTAGCGGAGAGGGTGAACCCTACAACTTTTTCCGAGGGTCCGTTAGCAAAAATAAAGGTTCCTACGAAGGGCTGAAAAGTAAGGTCAATAACGCTAAACCGAATCCGCTAACCGAACATATTTCGTTGTTGCGGTAAACAGGCATACAATAACGAAATCGATGGGTTAGTTCGCTTTGTTACTCGTTCATTGATATATTTTTTTCAAATTTTAGGCATGTTTTGTTTGCGTCTCACACTCATTTTCTGTCAGTTCACCCTCTCTGCTGCTGTAAATTAAACAGCCAGTATAAATATTATCAATAATGATTGGAGAATCACACTCAGCTAGATTAGCTCGAGAGTGACTAGAGGCAATCAAAAAATATCTACCTGTTCGTGATTCTGTTAAGCAACAACTACAATCACGTCAAGAATCTCAAGTTGAATTTGCAGAGGATACAAAACAATTATTTAAGCCTATTACAGAAACCACTAAAGGTCTTCTTCCTGCGTTAGAAAAAAACTGCTGAAGCAACTGGAAAAATAGCAGAAAGAACAAAACAAACAAAAAGGATTTTACGGGGACTTCCAGCTGATATAGCTGCTGCTCAGCAAATACTTATACCTGAAGGCGATGAAGCACCACCTAAAGCAAGAGACAAAAACAAAGATTAATTTGACTGATAGATTCACTGAAAAAGCTTTTGAACATATTAGGAAAACTGACAGGGAGGATTTACATTCTTTTGCTGTTGATACCTTCAAAAATAGAAAATCTTTTTTGAATCCTGAACATGTCGAAAAACCTGTAGATCGTGAAGACTGGTATAAATGGACATATCGCATAAACATAGGAGTTGAACAAGTTAGAGAGAATGATCCAGATTATAATAAGTATAAACTAGAAATAAATAAATATATTAGCGACCTAGATTTTCAAGGGGAAAGTGCAAGGTGACAACAACTAGAACAGAGACAAATAACACAAGAAGAAAGAGCACAGGCAAAACGAGCAAAAGAATTAGAAAAGCAAATAAAAAGGGAAGAGAGAGAACGTAAAAAACAAGAAAATGAAACAGAAAAGAAAGAGAAACAGAGTAAAGGGAGAGGAAAGGCAAGGGAAGAGTTACTACCGTATACAGAAAGAGAACGACAATATTTTTCTTTAGCACCAGAATTAGAGGAGAAGGAAGAAGAAATGAAAAGAAGAGAAGAAAAATCACTAAAACATTTAAAAGAATTAGGACTGTTAGAACCTTCTACCGGAAGCGGCTTTACTAATCAGGGAAGTGGTCTTATTACCTGCCCCAATAACGTCCTTACAGATGTTGAACGACTAGAAATTCTCATTGGAGGAAAACGAGCTGGTAATAATTCCCCAGAAATCATCAATGAAGCAACTGATATTTGTAAAAGATTATTTACAGGCGGTATCATGGATATTAATGTGTATCGGTCTCTCATTAATGAAATCGCCGATGACTACCACAGTGATTAAGTATGTAATTAGATATAATGACTATAATAAGACGATCATACATAATGCTCAACGTAGACTGACTATGGTCAGGGTAATAAATTCACGATTACCAGTATACAAAACGACCTACGGAGAAGGACTAGGTGATGTTGTTCAAGGTTTATTTAGAAGAATAGCCCCAAAAGCAATACCGACTGCAAAGCAACTGGGAATGAAAGTTATTGATGTTGTTCGTGAAAAAGGTATTGGTGCTGTTGGTGATGTTGCTAGTAAAGCATTCTCAGCAATCAAAGATAGACTAGCACGATTAATACGACGAAAACCTCAGCCACCATTGAAACTGGCCAGCACTGAAGTGATGCCCGCAAATATTAGTAAAATAATAAATCAAGCTGCAAATCAAAAACTAGCAGAGTTGGCTGATATACCAATGTCAGAAAAAGAAAAAAATATAACCGCTAGTATGATAGCAGGAAGTGGTCTCACTTCCCAAAGTGGTCCTCGTGTTAGATGATAGCAAATAAAATAAAGATGTTCAAACGTATATCTGATCCCGCATTCGACATGGACGCACCAGTACTCAAGGATGAGTCTGTGCGCGATTATCAGTATTATTCTTATGATGCACGAGAGCCAAACCAGCGTGGGCGAATTGAACTTCAAGTTCAAGATACAAGCAGGTATTTCTTACCTGCTGAAGCATTTATTGAAGTAGAAGGTGAAATTTTAAATATCGCTAATCCTGCAGTACCAGTAGCATATGGAGATGATATTAAAGTTGGTTTTGTTAATAATGGCATTATGGCATTGTTTGCCAGCGCTATGTACATGATTGATGGAAAAAATATTGAATCAATTCAAAAAGACGTCGACGTTGCCACAACAATACTTGGCCTTGCAAGATACAGTGACCATTACTCAAGATCAGCTGGACCGTCAATGATGTTTGCAAAGGATACTTCTGATCATCCAGAAAACATTAATGTAACTATGGGTAATATAAGAGATGCCACCAACGCCAGCCCTACCCCTGTAGTAATATCAATGAATGTAAATTTTAACTTAGGATTTGCAGCACGTAAATCAATGTTAAAAGGTGGAAGAAGAACATTTTCGTGTACAATTCCACTGTCACATATCTTTGGATTCTGTAGAAATGTCAGAAAAGTCATTTTCGGAGCTAAGCATACAGTTGTACTCGTACGAAAGGCTACAGATAATGATGCAATATGGCGACCCGCTGGTGATGCTGGTAAAGTAATTCTTACAAAACTTTCATTGTGGATGCCAGTATTAACTCCATCTATTGCTGAAGAACAAAGATTAATTTCTTTTATGGATCAAGGTGGTAAATCAATGTTATCTTGGTTGACAGTAACAACAGATGCTGTGCAGAGAACTGTTAATGGTTTACTTACTTGGCAAATAGCTAATCAGCAACGAATAGCCACACCACGACATATATTTATTGCTTTTCAAAATGTTGCATGAGTAAACAGTCAAGGACATAATATAATGATATTTGACAATCTTGGCGTTAATGAGGTTTCCTTAAGAATAAATGGACATCAAGAACCATCTGAGGATATTTTATTAAATTTTGAGCAAAATCATGTAGCACGTGCATATCGTTTAATGACATATGGTCCGTGATCAAAATGTTGATACTGGTTTACAAATATCACAGTTAGATTTTATAACTTTACATCCAATCTATTATTTTTCACTAGAACATTTAGATTTATTCAGACAACCTGTTGTTGACATACATTTTCGAGCTCGTGTGAATAGAAATATTGTAGATATTCCTAATTACTGAGCAATCACTGTTATACTCAGTGATAAAAACGTTACTTGAAGGTGTTGGTGGACGAAGGAGAGTTGTTGATGCTCCAGCAGAAAACATATAATTAGATCATTTATGATATTATAATGTCATATAATCATGTTAGTGTCACCCTGACTCCTGGTCAGATTAAAAGGCTACAATCAGTGTCCAAAGATAACTGTGGAATAAAACTATCGCTAAAAAAAGAACAGATCGCAGGCGGTCAAAATAAATTATCTCTTACAGAACGTCAATTCAGAAACTTCAATGAAGCCAAAAAATCAAATAAAGGTATCAAACTTAATCTTTCTGCGGGCGCCATTAAAGATATCGCTAAGACGGGCGGTAAATTTCCACTTCTTGCAGCTATACCAGCATTAATAGCCGCTGCTGCCCCAGCTGTTGCAAAAGCAGCTGCATTAGGCGCTGTTGGAACTGCTGCTGGAATGGCATTCAAGAAAGCAACTGGACAGGGAATTATACACGCAGAAAACTTTAAAAAAAGATCACGGGCAAAGCAACACGGAAGACGTCTAAGAGCACCAAACATGCCACAGCCCGGCCGTCTAAGATTATCAGGCCCAGTATACAGTCTCGGTCTAAGATTGCCAGGGACCCCATGTTCATGGTACAGAAAGGGTCTAAGACTTCCCGGGACAGTTCATTGAGTCTGCCCATGTCCAATTTTGATTTACTTGATGTTGCTAAAAAATTAAAAATAAACTTCAGAGGTGTTTTTATGCGTGATCAATTACCAAAACAACCAAACAATATTGAAACTGGTATTATTACTCTCGATAAAAACTCTGGTCCAGGCACTCAATGGGTTGCATATGCAATTGATCCACGTGGAATAATTTATTTTGATTCGTATGGACTAGCACCACCAAAAGAATTTTTAGAATATGTTAGCAGCATGCAAAGTATTCCAATCTGGTATTCAACATTACCAACACAAAAATTAACTGATCCGCCAATATGTGGTCGTGAAGTACTCGCTGTACTTGATGCTATTTCGTCATCAACAATGCCACCTCATTAAGTCGTGCATGGATATACTACGTTGTCACATTTAAACAGACATTAATAAATATAATGCTATATATTTACAGAAGATCTTCTCGTGGTAAAGCTCAGCAGCAAGGTGATTTATCTAAATATGCAACTCTTGACCAGCCCAGAAATGAAATCGATGATTTATTAAACATTAGAAGTGTGGATCAAAATGAAGTCGTCGTTTTTCAGGATAAACAAGGGCGATTAAAGACAAGTAATATACAACTGCCAGATGTACTCATACGAATTCCTACCATGGTTATTAATAATATCGTTACTTTTACTGATCAAGGTAAAATACAAGATTCTGGTAAGTCAGTTAATGATTATATCAAAAAAGCTGGTGATTCATTCACGGGTTACATTATCATGAATCGAAATAAAATTTTAGACCTTGGAAACCCAGCCACAGATACAGATGCCGCAACAAAAAAATACATCGATGATCAAGAATCTAAGTACGTATTAGCCAACGGTGGTATAATGCGTGCATTTCTCAACATGAATAATAATGATATTAATAATCTCAGAACACCAGAATTAGATTTTGATGCTGCAACGAAAAAATACGTCGATAAGGAAATTCCAGTAACAACTTCGTTAACAACAATCAATGATGAAATGACCGCATTTAGAACTGATTTTTCTAATCACGTACAAACGTTCTTAAATTTTCGTCGAAATATAAACAGATCTATTAATGAATTTTTTGGAAGTCCACCAACTGTTGATATTAAACTCGTCGACGTTAACACGAAACTCAATGATATTGTCAGTGGAATCCCTAATATTGTTAGTAGAACTAATCTGATTAAAATTCCACATGGACAAATTAACAATATTGTGTACACAGTAGCATCAGGATCATCAACATGGACACCACAAAATAACAGTCTCGAACATACTGCAGAAGTAACTGGGTTATGCATGCTGTCCATGTATGGTTTGGAAATTACTGCGGCCACTTCATCATCGAATGTACATTATAATCCTCTACTGGTGATGCTAAATAAGAACACCAAAGAAACATTTACGTTGACATCAATGGAAATGTCCCCCGAGACATTACTGGTGGTGTCTGGAATTCGTAGCTGAAACTCCTTAATTAATTACCCAATTAAATGACAACGTCATTAAGTATAATGAATCAAACCCAAGGACCCCAGTCCCACATCGACGTTCAACGTCACAGATACAATCAAATATGTAAATGTCCGACTGAACTAAAAAACATCATCGACGATTATACAGTAAAAGTAAAATAATATCGCAGACGTATGGTTGTCATTGATATAATTCTTTACTCAGTTTCTGCTATTATTGCTGGAGCCGGATTATTATTATCAACAATAACAATGACCATGCCTGCAGTTGTAACAATTGTCGTTTCAACTTCAAAGACTATCGCAGGCGTTCTCAGTATTATCGCTAAGAAGATATCTGCATGTACAAATGATAAATTACACGAGTATATAATAAAATTATATACAGTAACAACAGCTTATTCTAAACTATCGTCATATATTTCGTCACACCTCAGCGATGGTAAAATATCTGATGAGGAGTTCGCAACGATAATGAAAACCTACGATGAAGTATTCCTCGACAATAGCCAAGGTGAAAAAGTGGAGAATTAAATTCCTGATTTAAAATAATAACAGTAATAATAATAATGTCAGCGTCCTTGACGGAGTCAAGAGAATTATTACAACAGATCGTCACTAATACAGCACCGTCAAAAACTACAATGATATCATTAAGTTCGACCAATCCTGAGTTTAGCATTAACTTTCCGACCGCAATTCCAGCAGAAGAAATAGCATTAGCGCAATTATGAGTTTATCACAGCTGGCCAAATGTTAGATCAAAACCATCCGGTGGACTACAACTGAATAATTCATTAGTATTTGCTAATAAAAATAAGCCTGATGGAACTCCTGATTGGCAAGTTGTTAGTATTCCAACGGGTAGTTATCAAATAGAACAGATCAATGATGAGTTTCAACGCAGAATTAAATCTATTACAGGAAAAGAATCCAAAATAGCAATTACTGTTTACGAACCAACATTATCAGCAGCGATTAAAATAAATTCTCCTGATTATTCTGTAGATACTTATCAAAGTTCAATCAGATCCGTGTTAGGTTGGCCTGAAGTTACACCAGTTTATCAAGGACCACCTGAGCCACAACGATCTGATTTCGCTACAAATAAAAGAATATTTATAAAACTTCCAGAATATCATAAAGGTAATAAATATCCATGGATAGGACCTCCTGGAGGAGAAGGACTTGATAGATTTATAGATGGATCAACACAATATTTTTGGATATAACCGTAAGTAAAAAAAATAAAAGAGAATTTGTGACAACAATTAATGTTGAGCAAATTAATAATGCTTTTAATCCTATTAAATCTGAATACGAACGTGTACTTAATGATCTACAGTATTTTCCAACATCAACAATTATTACAACGATGATATAAAAAATCAGATAACTGAAACAATACAACATTCGAATCAAGTTGTATCAGACATAGAATATGTAAATAAGGTTTTTGCTGTTAGAGAGAAAAGATTAATGAATACATCTGACGATAGTTATTTTAGGAGCTATATAGTTAATGAAGACGAACCAATTAGTGTATACATAGTAGAAAATTATTTAAAACAGTATTTCTTAAATATTATAAAATAACAGAAGAACAGCTGAAAACGTTTACAATTCCAGGATTTAATCATGAGGAAATGAAGAAATCAGTTAATGATCTTATTGATGAACACTTTAAAAGAATATGTGATTCATGGAGAAAATTAATCCCGCCACCAACCATTCTTAAATATAATAATGATCCACACGGTGGAGGCCGCCATATCTCACCTGTTGTTGTCAATATAACATCAACAATCGCAGACAATCTAGTATGTGACGTAACTGATGGCAGCTATCAAGTAGATCTTTCAAAGTCTAACCAGGCTCAGCAAGGATATATATTATATTCATTCAGTCCTCAAGCTCCACCTGGGTGGTTAATTGTATCTGAGCCAATTAATCCCGTTTATCTACGTGTACATGATCCACTATTATTAAGGATACATTTTAAACTTACTGACAAGGCTGGACACATTCTGGATTTAAGAAATGAAGAATTAAATATTAATCTGTATGTATGCTCATAGAGTGTTATCGTAGAACGTCTGAGTAAATTATAAAAATAAAAAAAATAATCTGATTCTGAAATAATATATTAATTTTTTTTTTTACTGATTTTTCATAATCTGATGGGTTAAATGGGATTAATGAAATGGTTACAAATTTCTCGATCTGATGGGCTAAATGGTACTCTGATTAATGAAATGGTTACAAATTCTTTAATCTGATGGGTTAAACAGTACTCAAAATCATTAAAATCTGAATAATAATCAAATTTCCTATAATAATATGTTTGAGGCAATTACACATATAATGAAGCGAGATAACTCTGCCGAGCAAAAGCTCTCTGTAGAGTAAATTAAACGATTATCTCCCTTGTTACTCCGTTGATTCATAAGATCACGAAAATAGTTATACTTTTCTTGCATTGTAACGGCAATATTTCAGTAATTTAATTGTTCTCTGTAAGCAACTAGCTGTTAGTGAAGCAGCAATTTGTAACAGAGAGGGATATTTATGCACCTTTTGACTCTCATGACCTCAGAAAGCCATTAAATCACGTCGGCTTGTAAGTGCATTGAATTACAAATCAGAGTTATTTTTAGCTGTTTTCCTGTATGTTATATACATATATTTTAATCTCGCATACTTATACAGAAAATGTTATATTTTATACAGTATATTTTATGAAGTGTGTTTGGAAATTGAAATATACAGTTTACAATGATTGATTTTATTCACTATGCCTGCTTATAACCATGTAATTTATTAGATCTTTCAGGTAACAGGCTATATTGATCTGTATGTATACTCTTCAGCTTCTGGACTCACTATGTAGAATTAAAATATTTCAGTTTCTGAAATAAATCCACACTACAGCGCTATAATAATTGTGATTTTATTCAGTATACTGCTCATACGTAATTTGCCTGCTTATTTAGTATTGGGTTAACTATATAATAATTTTAAAACATATATTTGTATGAATCAGAAAGTGGTGCAGTGTTATAGCGTTGGATTCTCGTACTCAAGGTCCGTGGTTCGATTCCCATGATCAACATATGTCAATGGAGGCGATTTTGATGCCATTTTTCTAAGATAATTGGGGTCCGGAGGAATCTTCGAAATCCAACAGAAAAATAATACACTCTCCCACCATGTCAACACGTGGTGGGTGTACTTTTGCACTCCCCGGGGTTGATTATGGGGGGAGAGTGTATAAAATCTGTTGGACGTAGATAAGGCCCTGTTCATTCCATCAATAAAGATAAGTTTAGGATAAGTTTATGTGTTGTGCCGTCCGCAAAAAAGATAATCAAAATCATAATCATATGTATATATAATCATAATCATACAATCACATATATATATAATCATAATCATCCTCAAAAAACAGTCCCCCTCTGACCTTCTGAGCTTGCTAGAATGTCGTTTGGCAATCTAAGGGTTCACATGGGGTTATGGGGACTATTATTTTTATTATTATTATTATTTTCATTTTAGACAAATATTTATTATATAATGAACTACGAAAATATTAATGATATTATTTCTGCTATTGAAAAATTACAACATGACAGAATAAAGATATCTGATAATCTTAATCCTCAGAAAATTATGTGATTTTGAATCATCACAACAATGAAAATTTGAAAATAAATACACATTACCATCCAATTATAGATTCATGAAATTAATTTATCAATCTATGTTAGAATCCTTGGCAATGGTAGACAACACACAGGTGAAACTATTGATACCTCCTGCACGTTCAATCAAAAAAATAAGATCCGAATTGTCTCACAAGTACAAAAGAAAAAAGATTGTGAACAATCGTGTAATGCAATTGAGAAAGATTATGTTATTTGATTCTGTCAAAAGTGAAACAAGTGACACTGAGAGCAGCGACAGTGAAGGTGGACCCTTGACTGTGGTGATGGCTAAACAAAACCCTTGGCAAAATTGACTGAGTCGAACTATACAGTAAAAAAATATTTATTTATTCTGAATCAGATTATTTTTTCTGTTTTTTATTTTAAGTATCATTGACCCACCTACAGAGAATAGAGTTATCTCGTTTCATTGTACATACCGGAACGTAATTTTTTGTTTAAATTTTTTCGAAAATGCTGATCTAGTAATATTATCTGCCACAAATTTTATTGAACGCCTGCAAATACAAAAATATTTACCAGCCTCATTCATTGATGGGAAAACTATTTCTTCACCAGTACCTGCATTTGTAGATATAATCGACTTAGGAGTTTTAGAATTAATGCCGGTGTTCCCAAATGTAGAATTCTGACTCTGTGTGACAATTCGTAAATTTTGTAAAGAATTATCTTTCGGGTTTGAATTTATGTGATCAATTACAAGTCCATCTTCGATGACCCCATGAAAACATTCATAGATGAATCTATGAGATAGATATTTTTTTTTCCCTAGCACCAAACATGAGATAACCAGTATTAGTAACAAAACCGACTGGTTCTTTCAATCTGGAGTTTCTGATAGTACCATCACGAGATGCTTCATAATTTTTAATAACTGGATGCGTTACAAACTCATTTTGTTCCATTTATATAATAATATTATTTGTCTAAATCATTATTTTGAAATCTGGCCAGATAGTCTTCAGCAGTTTTTATGGGAGATTCACCTGACGTCTTCTTATCATAATATCATTTCAACTCTGTGTCTTTTACCACCGCATTTTACACATAACTGAGTTTTTCCTCTGACTCCAACACCACATTGCACACACGGTTTTGGTCCTAGACTCCCATGTCTAACGCTTTGCATATGGTAGCTGCAGAATTCATTTACACATGCTTTGTTACAAGGAGAAGTATATCCGATCATAAGCCAATTACATCGCTTCTTTGTTTGAATTATTATATATATATATTAAATTCAATTTAAATATATATTTGTCTTAATTATAATAATGGAGGAATTATCCGCAATTGAACCTTATAGAGCTAAATTTGATCTTGACAGACTACAGAGATCTAAATTTAGTTTTTCGATGCAAGATCTGGCTTTAACATATATGGATATAACTAAACATATCCATGAAGCCAAAAAGGAATTTCGAGACGATGGTGCGGCTCATGTGTGGTCAACATTCAGAGTTGGAAATGTTGTCAATACTATAATGAATGACAGACGAGGAAGAGAGATTACTAACCACCTTGATGTTCAAAGATATTTTATTTTAATAAAACTTATGGTAAGGACAGACGACGATACTTTGATTATCCGTGACAAACGTGATCCCGTCCGCATGCAGTCAGGAAATAATATTGTCCTCTTAAATAAAAATTCCAAACCCAGAATAATGACTGGTACTGACAAACCGTATTATGAACGAGCGTATCCTGTGACTGCGGTTGTCTATGCAATATATCCGCTGAATAATAAACCTGACGTTAATGATCTCAAGCCAATAAGACTGTCAGAATTAAGAATAAATTGTATAGCTGAACGAGTTACAGAACACTTCACAAACGTGATACGTGGCAATGGGTTAACGGATTTACGACGTAAAAAAATAAATGAGTGGGCAGAAGCAGTTCAAGATACCGGAGCCTCTATTAAAGATGTTGCTAAGCTAGAAAAGAAATTAAGATTTCCAACAGCAGTAAAAACACTAACTGGAGAAATTTTATATAAACCAAAATATATAAAAAATGGAACCCCTATAACAATCACTGATCATAACGCACATGCATAGACTAATGCTGTAACAATATTTCCACGGGATAGGACAGTTAAATTTTATAGCGATTATATATTTGACGCTATCAATGATATTAGTAAGAGTGACCCTGTATCTGTCTGGTTATTTCAGAGTTTAGATTCGTATTACGATCAGTTTGTAAGACTTAACGGAGAAATTTATCATGCAGAATCTCTTCATGAAGAAATGAAGAATCTTGCAATGAAATATACTTCTGACGATGTCGAGGTTGAATGATTATTAAATAATTGTTTTACAGTTCCATCGGTTGCTGCTCACTTTGCTCAAGAGAAAAATTCATGGAAACCGACACGATTAGAATTCCTTGAAAACATCCAACACAGTTGTATCGAAAACAGACAAGGTGGATTATGGAATACCAAATATGATTATAACGACGTTATCTCAGTTGATATGGCAGCGTGTTATCCTGGAAGTTTTCTTGGATACGGAGTGTTCTGAATACTTTCAGAGATTTGGACATCCATCACACGAGATGACCATTGTTGCGATAAACAGACCCTTACCAGATTTTGACTTAACCGGATTTGCTTATATAGAATCATTTGAATTTGCAAAAAATCTGCATCTGATTACTTATGCTTGGTTTGGAAGACATTTTTCAGAAAAATGTTGGGTTCCAATAGTTTTATTACAATATATGCTTGATGCTGGAATTTTAATATCACTGAAAGTAAATGAAGCAATTATATCATATCGTTCACAGAAACAAGTCTGGTTACCAGAACCCTTGACAGAGTCAGGTGATAAAAATCCTGATGTGATTGATCATGAAAATAAAGTTGCAAAAGATCTTGCTAGGAAAATAATCGATAAGTTTACTCAAGGAGGATCTCATGAACATAAACGAATGTGTACAAGATTAATTATGGACGATGCTGAACTCGATTTTATAATTGCTGATACAACAGAAAAAAACACATTTATAAGTCGAAACAATGCTTATTTATCAGATGGGTCTAAATTGGGTACAATCGTGAGTTATATTGATGGCGACTCACCGCAGTTTACTATTTAAGATCTTCGATGCTAGCTTACGTTTCGATAAATCTATTGTCAATGATAAATAGATTTCCTCTGATTGCAGTAAGAGTTGCCACAGATTCATTTTATATAAATAAAAAATATGCGGATTTATTAAAACAATTGCATATTGACAATTATGCATCATGGGGCGAATGGAGAATAAAACAAGAAAATACACTTAGTTATTCTGAATCTGCCAACGCTGAAATTAAGGAAATATATTACAAGAATAATCAAATATCAGAATTGCCATCTCCACCATCTGTATATGATCCTGTGGCTAGACATAAGACTGTTTATCTTAATGGATGTGGTGGTTCAGGTAAAACAACTCGTGCGATTAAATTATTCCTGAACCACCATTCAGATATAATTGTTTTGACACCTATACATAAACTCGCCAGAGAAATAAAAGAACGAGGAGTAAAATCATGTACATATCATAGTTTCTTCAGATGGTGCGGAGACACATGGACTCCTGAGCGAATGGGTGAGAAATATATACCTAAGTATATTATCTGGGACGAGGTAGACACGGTATCGTTGGAAATATTAAAAATATTTCTTGAATGGTTATTGACAAAGAATACTGCTGCAACAATGTGTGGCGATCATGGTCAACCACCACCTTTCATCGGTCAATCTCGACATGAATGGTTAAAATCATTTGTACATTACTACGAAGAAATAAAAGATGATCATAGAGCTATTGATGAACCGCTGAAAGAACTTAAAAGATTAATCAGACTACAGCCAGATAAAATACAGTGTGAGATAATGCGTAAAGTAATTCCAGAAACTACTATGAATGATTTTTGGAATTTATGGAGACCAAATGATTTAATACTTGCGAGTAGAAAAAGAGTTCGTGATGAACTGCAAGAGAAATTATTTACGTTACATAAAGAAAAATTTTCAAATCTACCTGTACCATTATGTTATCGCACAGCAGATACTCGACGACAGAATATTGAAGTTGAAATTCCTGGTGGTGGAATACAAAATCTTGTATTGAATGATATTGTTTTGATTGATGTTGATGTTGTTGAGAGCGCGTTGAACATGGATAAATCTCTGTGGACGTTAGGATACGCTATAACGATTCCCTCGTCACAAGGATTAACTATTACTGATACAATTATCTGGATTGTCGATGATCGGATCGAATGGTCAAATTTAGTTTATCTCGCAGTATCTCGAGTCAGAAGAATATCTCAGCTGCAGAGGATTATCATAGATTACGTAATAACCGAAGAAATCACCAGCGACTTTGTTGTCATAAAGAAAAAACTGGCGAGTTATAAACAATGCGATAAAAAAACAAATTGCGATTTTGATACTGATACTGAATTAATTATGACACTGAAACAACACAACAATCATTGTGCAAGTTGTAACTGTAATATGCTATGGAAATATTCGAATAATAATCCAAGACAGTTCACCATAGACAGAATTAATAGTGATCTTGGTCACACATGCGAAAATGTGATGCTAACGTGTCTTGAATGTAATCGACATAGGGGTGCTAGTTTACATAAGTGAAGGTGGTGGTAATTGTGTGTCTTCAGGAATTATTTGTAATTGTTCACGTACAAATCCATGTTGAGGAGCTGTAGAATCTAGTTTGTAGATTGCAGGTCTACCAGTGGATCTTACCACGCTAGAAATTTTATGTGTAGTCACACTCCAGATAGGATCAGTTGCTCTTTCTTTACCACCTTCAAGTTCACCAGGTTCATATAAATATCTTACAGTTACATTACCTAATACTGGTTGACAGGAAGATTCACGTCGTTGTCCGTAGCCATCGCTACGGGGTATGTACTTCTTTGTAACTGCATTAGCAGGCTTCATAGAAGATGCACGAGTAATTTCATTATTTAACGCAGCTATCACACTTGGTAACCTTACAACCCATTCACGAGATCTCTCCCCAGACTTAAAGTCAGTGGATATTTCCCTTGCATATTGATATCCAAATAACCGCTCAGCAAGTGTTCGATTAAATCGTTCAACAACTGCCTGATCACGATGAATTTCAGTACGTTCTCGTCTGATTTTAACGTTATGTTTTTTTGTCAACGATGATGCTGCACCAGAAATTCTTTGCCTGGATCAACTTGTAATAGCTGTGGCCATCGCAAGGGTCCTCGTTGATAAATTCGTTCAAATGCAGATGCAACTTCAGTTGCTGTCTTTGTTGACAATGGTTCAGCTTCTTTATATCTACTTGCAACGTCAACGACGGTTAACGCGTATTTGTACGTGCATGATTGACGTCTACCAATTTTAATGGTGTCATGTGGTAAAAATAAAATATCTGCTTGATGAACTTCATTAGGGGTGCTGACATCAAAATGTGCGTACTGAATTTTTTTAGGTGGTGGTAGATAAATTTGCCATATTGCCTGTCGTGCTAACCAATTTGCAGCAACAGAACGTGAGACTTTTGCTGCTTCAGCAAGTTTACTAATCGCTGCTCTGCCTCTCCAATATCCTCTTGGGCTATAATAAACAGATTCCATTATAACAATTATATAATTAATTACCAGGCCCTAACATTATTTTACCTTTCATAGCAGTTTTTACTAGGAAGCTAGCAAGTTTTGCTCAGAGATTTATCGGGTATAGAATTTAACGCATGAATCAATTTCACATCTGCGAGATGCCGTTGTTGTAAATCTTTGCTTTTATACGCAACATCATGAACATGACACGCTTGATCAATCGCATTTATTGGATACTCTCCAGGTCTTGGTTGGTCTCGTTCATCAAGTCGGATATCAAGTCGACTTCCAGGACCACAATAATTATATCCAGGAAAATGTTTCTCGCTAGGGTATTTAGCCCATGGAGCTCCTGGTAATTTCCCTAATGAAGCAGCGATATCACCACCTGTCTTTGTCAATGAAATAAATTTATATTTTCTTGTGCCACATTTTACACATTTGCCTGTAATTGCACGTCCTTTTTTTTTTTGTTGTTATTGTTGTTAATCCAGTGGTATGGGTGGGTGCTCTGCATCGAACACAATATAAACTCATATTATTTATTATATGGATATAATTGACTTCTCAGCAACACGAAAACAAGAACCAGGAAGGCACCATCCAGCACTACCAAATTCTATTAGAATGATTATAATAGGCCCATCTGGATCTGGTAAGACACAATTAATACTTAATCTGATAATGCGATGGCTCAAGTGGGATAAATTATATTTGGTAGCACCATCTGTTGATGATCAACAGTGTTATGAAGTACTTAAAGATTATAACGAAAACGCAAAATTAAGGAATGAAGACGGCGATGATGTTGTTGATTTTATTACCGATATTGATGAAGCCCCATCCATTGACGATCTTGATGGATTTATTAATAACCTAGTTGTATATGACGATATTATGTTAGGTAAACAATCAAATCCAGCTCGGATATTTTCTCGAGGCAGGCATAAAAATACTGACGTGATTTATGTGACTCAGCGATATACACAAATACCTAAAGTGATCAGAGACAACTGCAATATTTTAGTCGTGTTTAATGGAGTAGATACACATACTCTGCGAAATATTCATCAAACTTGGTGTTCAGGGGATATGGACATAATCAAGTTCAAAAACTTCTTTTCGAAAGCACAAACTACCCCACACGGATTTATTACAATAAATTTACATGACCCAAGATCTAGACATCGTATAGGTCTGGATAAAATCTTTGGTTAATTACAGCAGCAGAGAGGGTGAACTGACAAAAAATGAGTGTGAGATGCAAACAAAACACGCCTAAAATTTGAAAAAAATATATCAATGAACGAGTAATAAAACGAACCCGTCGATTTTGTTATTATGGCCTGTTTACCACCACAACGAAATATGTTTGGTTAGCGGATTCGGTTTAGCGTTATTGACCTTATTTTTCAGCCCTTCGTAGGAACCTTTATTTTTGCTAATGGACCCTCGGAAAAAGTTTTAGGGTTCACCCTCTCTGCTGCTGGAGGTGTAAATAAACAACTGCCAATCAGGAAAAAGGTCACTTTAAAAATATGCACAGAAATCACATAAATCTCGTCCAACATCATGACAATATTAGCTCATATAACAAGTCTCATTAAAATAAAGTTAGAAATATCGTCTCTCAAGTGACAAGTTCAGGTTACAGATTCAAGACTGCCTAATATACATAGACTTTGATTACAACTAAAGCTAATAGTGATGGGTGCATCACAAGGGACCCTGCACACTATAATCTTTTCAACAGCCTTAAAAAGAGAACTGACAACCTGGAGCCTAATTCTTCTATGCTGGAAATTAAACTCATTCAAGGTCTTGTTAGTGTTAAAGTGCCTGCCAAATATGGTTGACATCAAACAACCTGTGGGAAAGTAATGCTGCAGAATCCAACACAAGAGGGCAGTCAATCAGGGGACACAACTTCTGTAAATAACATGGAATGCTGGAAATTAAACTTACTGAAGGTCTCAACAAAATAAAGCTGCATATCAAACATTGGCCAAGATATCATGCAAAAGCCTAGTCAGAAGGGCCAGAAATGAGAGGACACTATTCCATTAAATGAGGCCATGAAATGCTGGAAAATGAACTCGTGAAAGGTATCAGCTATATAAATCTGCATACTAGATATGCTTGAAATCTAATAAACTTTGCTCAAGTTGTGCTGCTAAACAAAAACACAGAAACAAAACTTTAAACTGATGATTGACACAAAATGCAATAACTATAGGGTTCTGCCAACTTCATCAAGTGTAGCCCTAATAAAACTTGCTAAAATATCTTGATACAAGAGTATTTGAGTTGCTAATGAATGCAAGATCATGTTCTTAAATGTCAATCTCACTTGTAATTGTTATCATCTGCGGTCTGATTATTTAAGCCCATTTCCCAAAATTAGAGCCACAATAGTCTTTAGAGTGGTAACAAGCTCACCTCAATAATATGCTTCAAGCCATCTCTTTATCAAACTCATGCTTAATGTTGATCATATATCCCTATATTCCAAATCAAACTTGTACTTGATGTTGATCATATATCCCTATGTTCCAAATTTCATGTTTTTACAAAATGGATAAACAATATAGCTTCCAGAGTGGTGATAAGCTGCAAGATAACTTAATCAACAGGCATTCATTTTTCTCATAACTGAAATCATCTGAGATCTTGAAGATACAAGTGCCAGAGAGATTGAAAATATAAGCCCATATTCAAGTCTGACCAAAAAAGGATTAGAAATGTGGCTTCCAGAATAACTGCTCTGGTGGCCTAAGTGGTCAGAGTGTCTGCTTTGGATGCGAGAGGTTGAAGGTTCAAACCCCAGCTGCATCGTACCGAAGATTTATAAAAATGATATTAGCAGCTGCCTCTCTTGGTGCTCTGTATTAAGTAGTTAGTGTTAGGACTGGTCGGCCTGGTGTCAGGATAATGTGAATGGATGGGACATGATGCTACATGTCTACGGTACAATGCCCAGTGGGAGACATCAATATAAACTATCAAACTGCAGACATTGTAGTGATATGACTGAAACATTGTTAAAGCTACATTAAAAATACAATCACACACACACATGCTTCCAGAGTGCTAAGCTCAGTCAATCACAAGTGAAATAACCTCAGCAATATGAATGAATCTTGCTCAACTTGTCCATAATCTTTATGATACCACTGACAGCATGACACATCAGATAAGCAAGGCAATACAACAAGCTCACTTGCCCTTACAACCAAGTGAGCTAAAATCGTAAGTTTTAACAGGCAATCATGCAAGGTGAAAAGGCATGAATTTTGAGACAAGACCATAATTCTGTATCATTCCTTTCAGGCAGATCCTGTAATCTTGTTTAGGTGTGAGATACATGCCCATCCCAACAGGGATCCAACGGGCAAGTGTAGTAGTGTAAGAGCTATAATCCCAACAGAGAGGATGGACGTTACAAAATGAATCATTATCGGTCACTTTCTGGAGATAGGTGTAATAATAAAAGACATAGCTGCCAACCCCCAAGTACAAAAATACTGATTGCTTATGACAAAAATACTGATTTTCAGGACCAAATACTGATTTTTAAAATTTTAATACATATGCAACTACTTACAACATATACAACCATCAGTAAGGTAGGACAGTGCCTTACATAATTATTTGATATCAAAGATGGATGTGTTGCACACTTGCACCTTCTGAACGGTTCCATTCGGGTGCCAATTCAGAAGGTGCAAGAGTGCAACACACTCAGACACAGGCTGTTTATAGGAGCCTTTCGACACCTTGTTTTTTTTTTCAATCATTATCGATTCCAATGTACCAACTTTCATTGATAATCTCAATTCTGTGTGATTTGCTTACTGAATTGTTTTCATTCTAGCATACGAGTAATCCTTTGCGATTTTACTGTCTGGAAAACGTGTGCGAAAAAAATTGCCAGCAACACTAGTAACTGAAAGAGGAAGGTTCATTTCTAAAAGAAATTTAATAAACCGAATTTCGATCGAATTACATCAAGGTTCTCTGGTATTTATATACATCCAAGTTCAGGCTGAGTTGTGTATGATGAAGCTGCAAGCTGATGTTTATTAGCTTTCTTGTGCTCTTGTATTTCATGTGCGCCTCCATGCCCAATAGTGGAATCACATTACACAATTTGCAAAACGTAAAGTCTTCTCCTTTACCAGATGATTTCACAAATCTAAACAAGACAGCACAAATGTCCTTTCAGTTCTGTTTTCTTGTCTTTTCTGGCAAAAATTCTGAATATTCTGATTTCCTATTCAACATGATTAGAAGTTGAATATTACGAAGATGAGACATAATGGTAGCAGTAATTGTTTGCGAAATCCAATATGGCGGATAAAGACATGGTAGCCTCGATTTTGAATGAACCAATCATATTGTAGAACTGTATTCCTATATACATGCGATACATTTCTATCAGAATGAAACCAAGTGCCTGTTATAAACTGAAGGAAAGGAAGGACATTTTTTATTAATTTTTTTATATAAAGAACGTATTTTTGGCACAAAAAAAAGTACACCCGTATTCAGGTCCAAAATACGGGACAAATACAGAAAAAACGGGACAGTTGGCAGCTATTAAAAGAGTACAAAATCTCTTAACCCATTTCATGTGCAATAGGACTCCAGTCACACGTATCTTTACATTCAAGATACAATTCTGGTCCCATGTTGATTACATTTCATCTCTAATATCAGTAAAGTGTGAATTTAGCCATGAAATATCACATTATTTATTTGTACTCTTAAAACAATGTAAATATAGGTAGAAGGCAAACAAATGCTATATCATGCAGTTTTTGTTAAAAAATAATTAAATTTTTATTTAGAAAGACCAAGTCTTGCCTTGGTAACATAACATTGATACAATCATGTTAAAAGACTCGTTCATGGATAGATCTATGTTATGAGAATGGACAACCAACAGGGAAATAAAACAAACTGTCCAACAGCTAGGATGCTTGAACTTACCCTTGTTTCTTGAAATCTAGTAAAGTTTGTATGACTGAAAGTCCATTGACCATCACAGACTCATTTCTCTCCCCTGACAACATGTTTTCTAGCAGATCTGCTACTGTCTGCTCCCTGAGAATACAAAAACTATGGTTATGTCGATGAACCTGGGAAATAAGATGAATTACAGTTACTTCTATTGAGTACATCTAACTGGATGGTTTCACAATTTCCCAAATGAAGACAATTCCTAGAAATTGGTGATTCTGATATTCAACATACAATCCCTAAGGCCAACCTCAACAAGATGTTCTCAATAAGGCAGTCTACATTTTTCCACAACTTTGACCAATTTTCAGTAAGATATAACACAATATTATGTACTGCTATTATTGATGTGAAAACATGCATTCATACAGTTCAGAAGTGTGATCTGGCTGATGCAATGAAGGCAAATATGTTGAACTAGAAGTTTGTAAAGTACACTCAGACCTTTATTACCTACAGTACAATCTTAGAACTTTAGTTTAAAACCTGATGTAGCTCAAAGGCTTCTTGCTTGACACAGTATTTGGGTTTATTTTTTTATGGGTGATTGCAATCATCTCTTCAACCATGAGATATATTCAAAACATATGTCTAATAAATTTAACTGTTGCCTTTTCTGCTTTTTAACCCATGAATCTGAATATTAATTTTTAACACCAATGTGCTCATTGTTCAATCTTTATAAGAAACTTTTTTTTGTCTTTTTCATCTGTAACATATTTACATTAACTGTTAGAAAATGCATTATTAGCAACAGCTTCATAATGCAGACATTTCTTAATATGGGTAGTTTCAAGTGTCCATGGTACTTGTGTGAAGTTAGACTGGTCCCCGGATGAATTCCACTAAATCTAGAATAAAATCTGGACTGAATCAAACGGGGACTAGCCAGTCTCTGTATCTGATTGAAAATGATCATATTTTCATAAGTTTTATTAATCTGCAATTCCATAATTTACTACTACTACTAATAATAATAATAATAATAATAATAATTGTAATAATACTGTTGATTTAGAACTGCAAATAATCTTTAGAAGCTCTCTGCGCTTTACAATATTAGATAACACATAAAAACATGTACAACAAAATTATAAAAATAAACACCTCGATATTAAACAATAAAAAACATGCTGATAATAATCATGGAAGTAAACATTATCAAGTCTTTAAGTCTGTTCTTTTGGTCAAAATAAGTTAGTTAAGAACACTCTTGAATGACAGTACAGTGTCCTTGTATCTAAGATCTAAAGGCAATGCATTCCATGGTACTGGGCCCTGGTACGCAACAGAATGTCTGTATGACTTCATTTTAGCAGAGGGAACAATGGAGAATGCAAGTGTCAAAATGAGAGCTCAAGTTTCTAGATGGGCTGTACACATGGGTGAGGTCAGATAGGTATACTGGATTGCCAGTCAAGGAAATGTAGCAGAGTGAACAGATTTTGTGTTTGATTCTATGATCTAATTGGTAACCAGTGAGGGATATAGATGGGTGGAGGGAGGGAGATGTGTGTCCTAAATTCTAAATACTCTAAGGATGTTTTGAAGATTCTGAAGTTTCTGTAGTAGATACCGAGTTACAATAGTCCTGTTTTGAAACTACTAAGAAACACACAAGTGTTTTACTAGCATCAACCAAATGAAAACTGAATGGAACGCATTCGACTCAGCTCCAGATATGCAGTCTTGTGTATGTTCATTACATGTTGGCGTAATGAGAGTGTACTGTTATGGGCAACACCTAGGTTTCATACTGACCATAAATTTAAGGGTCGTTTCAATAAGACATGGTCAAATCATATGGGTCGATAGGTCTGCATATAGTGAAAGATAGCACAAAGATCCAAAAGTATCCAGAATATATGGATAACATGGAAGGGTGCTGCTTTCTCCAGACAATAAGATCAGAGAAAACTATGCTATAAATATTAAATCAAGATAACTTTTCAATATTTATTAGAAAATATTGTCAAACCATGCAACACAGCCTAATGCATTGTTTAATGTGCTTTAGCTAGTAACTCTACAAACTTTTCAAATGGCAAATTCAGTTCTAAAGTCTCAAAGGCTTGGGGCATTACCACAGAATGGATGCATCCTGTTCAACAGGACAATTTATTATACTACCATATAAAATACTAAAATCTGGAACCCACACCCAAAAATATTAGCTTGTATAATATTTGTGTAAAGCTACTCACCTTTCAACTGTTGTGAGGAGAGGGTACGGATCTGCCTTGTCCTGGAGCTGTATCAACTGCTCCCGACCAAGTCGGATTATATCACATAGAGACTGAGCAGCATTACAGTGAATCTGACAAATAAACCAGAAGTAATGAACAGAATATAGACTACCAAGAGTGGAAGCCAATAACTTGCAAATTAGACCTGAGTAACCTTACTACATATATGGGGCGAATATCAAAATGCTTTTCCTAAAAATTCCGGAGCTATGATTAAATTAGAACTTACAATATTCACATATACAATTTAAATGTTTATTATGATAATGGAAACCAGTCCCTGGTGCATGTTTCTCTAACTTTGAACTCTTACAAACATGATAATTTGATGCAAGTCAAAAGGGAAGATAGTGATAAACAATTTGCAAACAAAACTTTTTAGTTCTCTTGATTATGAGCATCTCTAAAATACTAAAAACAAATGTTGGTAACCTAGCCAAGCAAACACAAAATATAAAACAAAGATATTTACCTTTCCCCAAAATTTTGTTTTAAAAAAGTATATGTTTTAGACAACCCGTGTGTCATTGATATCTGATTTCCTCTGCCACACTTATGTGCCAGGGCCAATAATGATCTATTTATCGAAACAGAAGATACAGCTTTTTCATATAAACATCAACAACAAAAAAAGCCAAAGCAAATCATCCTATGATCTTCACCTTTGACCAATAGATCTGTTATCCCAAGGACTCCCCATATACAATATTGCTTCACCTTTGACCAATGGCTCTGTTATCCCAAGGACTCCCCATGTACAACATTGCTTGTGGTTCAATCTCTTTATGTCCCTTCATGAATTTTTTTTTCAAAACACAACTGTGACTGTGCCATTTGACATTTTCTCTTCACACAGCAAATGGCATTATGCATCATTGCTATGCATACATGGCAAATGAAGACACTACTGAGCAAAAAACAAAAGGTTAATCATTATCCACCCACCTTAAATTTTAACTGCTTTATATGACCTTGGCTTCTGACCTTGAATTTTCATCTCTGTGTGCCATCCCACTACACCCAACCAATAATGTATTTTGTGTCTGTGTGTGTATGTATGCGTTCGGATTTTAATGTAGCTTTAACAATTTTAATCATATTGCTATAATGTTTACAGTGTTGCAGTTTATAGTGAGGTCTACCACACTGGGCATCATGCCTCAGACTTGTAGCATCATGTCCCACCCAGTCACATTATCCTGACACCAGGTCAACCAGTAACACTAACCTCTTAATGCTGATCACCAAGTGAGGCAGCTGCTAGTACCATTTTTATAAGTCTTTGGTATGACTCAACCAACCTCCCACATTCAAGGTGGAAGCTCTAACCACTTAGGCCACAAGAGCAAAGTCTGATAATGATCCACTCATGAAAACAAGAGATACTACCCTTTAAAACAAAAACAATTAAGACCATGTGCCCTGATATCGCTCAACTCGGTAACTGACAACTGTATGCTTGTGAAGGCAAATTCAGGGTTCTCAAAAAATTTTAAAAGTTGAAGTCCAGGACTCCTTCCTTGCAAAAAACTGCTGTCCTTGCACCAAAAATAGGAGTCCCAATAACGATCCCATCCCCAATGCAATAATTCAGAAATGTGTATTGTTGTGTCACCAATATATGTTGTCACTAATGCACATGTTGAAATATTTTGAATTTGGCAAAATGCAAAAAGTTTCTGGATCTGGGTACCCCTATACTTTTTCTTGGAAAAAAAAAAAAACAATTTGGGAAAATAAAACCAAAAATAAAACACATCTGCAAACAGCAGGCAAAGGTAGCCATCATTTAATCATACTTGCTATCCATAAATGAGGTTACCAGTGCACATCAGAAACAACACCTACCAGACTCCCTAAGCAAAACACATCAAATTCATTCCTGACAATATATATGTAAACAAATATTTTATATATTTCTTCCAACTTTAATTAGTAATTATTAAAGTTACTCACTAAGGTGTATTATTTTGCTAATTAATATAATTTGTTCTAAAATTCATGAATCATTTAAAATTATTGTTTTAAAGATTAAATAATGTTTGCCAAGGCAGAAAACTATCTTCATTATGCAAAACCTATTTTACTTAATAGCCCTGATCACAGACTGCTTGCTTTCTTTAATATACCATCAAAATTTGCAGCCTCCACAATGGTAGTAAGTTCAGCTAGATGCAAGATTACCTAATTAATATGTGTGGATCTTGTTCATTATCAAACTCAATTAAGATCTTGAGGATATAAGCTCATATGTCAAGTTTTATCAAAATAGATCTGAACATGTGGCTTTCACAGAGATACGAACTAAACCAATCAGACTGAAGATTACCTAATTATGTGGATCTTGTTCATGATGAAACTCATCTTGGATCTGAATGATACAGAAATTTCAAGTCTGTTGACTCCAAAGTGGTAACTAGCTCAACCAATCACATGGTTCCCACGCTTTTCTAAATATAAATTTCCAGGTCATTTCCAGGTTTTTCCAGGATGAAATTAATTTTTTCAAGGTTCACATATGACCATTACTGAATGGAATTAAAGAACATTTTAGATCATAAAACACGCGTTTTTCTAAATTTAAAGATATTTCTCTTTCAAGACTCTCCAAAACATGTATGTCAGAAAAGAGGATCATGTACAAAACCGCAAAATGAGTCACATGAAACAAATCTGATTATATTCCTATAAATTGGCATTTAAAGCCATTTCAATATACAGAATAAAAATTCTAACTTTACTTTGCTGACCTGCATTATGCTGCTACGTGGAAACAACATAATGAGCATAAATTATTTTGTTTCCTTTCAAACCTTTAATTCTAAAGAATTCTATAGCAATATATGTGCATGTTATACAAAGTAAACATTTCCTAACACAGTATGAAAAATAACCCAATAAATGCAAAATATTAGAATCTTATCTTGTAACAAAAAAAGTTTAACCCTGAATTTATGTGTGCCAATAAAATCTCAAACAAGATTTTTCAACCAACCTAAACTCCTTAAGAGGATTTGGTTAAAAAATTCCTTCATTTAAAAACATTTACAAAAGGGCTATTTAAATTTGGACAAAGACCTTCAAACTTATAAACTGTTCTATAAAGAAGAACTGAATTTTCTGTAAAATCAACTTGTCTTCTTGTAGTTCGATAAACCAGTCCCCAAACCTGTATTGATACATGGGCTCTTAACGTTTCTTAATATATAATAAAAGGGACAACAATTTCCCATTTCTCCTGCATTCAATTTAAGATCTGAAACCAATGCTTCAAGCTACATGTCACTGTGTAATAGTTTCGCACCAAAGTTCAGCTCAAAGATTCGAAATTTTTCTAATCCCGGTTTCCTCCAAATATTCCAACCCCATTTTTCACATTTGGACAATCAGGATGCAGTGTGGGGTCAGAGCAATTACATATCAAAAATTTGGAATCTGCCACCACTGTAAGATAGCTTACCAGCAGGCCTAGCAAACTTAATCTATGTTATATCAACTTATACCTGCATGAAATCAATAGGAAATTATTTATTTTCTCAAAAATGGCAAGTATTATAATCATTATGTCTTTAATCTGCTGACAGACTAGGCGCAACCCAGCATAGATCAAACCTGACCCGGTACTCGCCATTGGCGTTAATAGTCACATGACTTCACAAATCTCAAACAACAACCTCGGAAGTCCAATAGTCACGTGATATCAACAACAAACTCCTTTTAAATGTTGTTGTACAAAATTTCAATTATATTAAATGAAAGTCTGATACCTTTTATAAAAACCAGAAAGAACATATAATTCTCAACATATTTCGAGAACAACGACAAGAAACTTGGTCAGTCTGATTCATCAAGCAGAGTAGTCTGGTTCCCTGCTTTGTATGCTCCCTGCATGAGAGAGCACATGTCAATGTGGTAGTCACGTGATACAAACAAAACCGTGGAAGTTGGTCTCAGAATAAATATCGAGAATTTTGTGCTCTTTCGTTTCTGTATTTTATTACAACCAGGATAAGATTTTCATTTAATTTTTTTTTCTACAATATTTGAAAATGATGATTGTGAGATCCTGTGTGCTCATGCGGCTAGCAATGGAAATTGCTAGTACCAGCTCAAATTTCATCAACGCCTTAGTTTTATCGTCTTTCAGCAGATTAAAGATATAACAATTTTAATACTCGCAATTTCTGCGAAAATAAATAATTTTCAGATCGATTTCATGCAGGTATAACTCGATTTAACAACGTTTAAGTCTGCTAGCCCATCCGCTAAGTGGCTCTACTTTAACGCCACCATGTTGGCATCTTGTGATGCTAGACTGGTTTTCATACCTTCCATATTTAAAAAACAAAAGATACTGATATCAGCCATCTGTGAAACAAAAAGCCTACTTGACAAATCTAATCCACTGAGCATTTGGATTGTCACAACAAATATATTTATGGCAAGCACCCAAATGACCCATACTGCAGCCTCCTAACATTCTGGTTAGAACTCAATAAATTTAAACGTAAATAAAAGTTTGACGCAGCAACAATAAACATTATGTTCAACTGAAAAGTTTGTAAAGTACGCGTAGACTTTACTTACCACTAGTACAGCTGCACAAACTTAAGTTCCAAACCCTATGCAACTCAATGGCTTGTTGCTATCTCTCAACTTGACATAATTCTTGGAAATTCTTTTCCATTTCACGCGATGACTGCAATCATATCTCCTTCCACAAGGCATACTCAAATTGGCATGTGATGTCCAATAAATGTAATTGTGTCCTTTCCAGCTTTTATTCATAAGAATCTGAATACTCCTTTTTATTCTTCTGCACTGATTATTAACACCTTTTTTTTAGAAGCTTATTTTCCCTTTCGTCATAAACTTTCTGGATGCCATTTTAAAAAAATTCTATAATCAACAGTTTGATCATGCAGACACTTTACATGAACAAATAGGTGCAGTATAAAGCATCTGGGGTGCTGCTGTAAAGTTAGCCTGGTTCCCTGACTAATTTTACTAATTCTAATATGAAACCCAGATCCATATCAAACACGGGTGAACCAATTATCCAGATTTTTTGGCAACAATCATTTTTCTGTAGTTTTTGCTTGTATGCCACAAGTCCATATTTTAAGGGTAATTTTCGTAAGACTTACGGCAAAATCATAAGAGTTGGCAGGTCTGCAGTTATGACTCAATTACGTAATTGTTTCGGGCATCAAGGAAAATTCCAGGGTTTTTCCCAACTTTTGTCAATATTTGCAAAATTCAAGGGCTTTTCAGTCGGGAAAATATTATCATTTCTCCCGACTTTCTCCCGATTTTCCAGTAGCGTGGAAACCCTGCAATCATCAGCTCATTAGTATGTGTGGATCTAGCTCGATTTCTAACTCATCCAAGATTCTGATGATATAAACCCACATTACAGTGTGAAATCAGGTCATAATAAGGACTTAAGTTGCACAATAGACTATGCATGATGCAAGACCATATCATAAGCTCACTTGGCCTTGCAGCCAGGTGAGCTAATAAATTAAACAGGAAGTTGAGGCTGAAAGGACATGGAGATAGATGGTAACAAATATATCAAATGAGACAACAGATTAATATCAAAACTTACATCTTCATCCATAGATGGCACTAAACTGCTGACTAGCTTTTCTACGATTTGTTGTTGATTTAACCACTGCAATGAGAGAGAAACATTTTCACACATAATAATAAACACAGATATTAAGCAATAGATAATGCAGACAGCTTATTGCCAATATTTTCATTGACAGGAGCAGTGGTAGCTAAGAGGAGAACAATGATGCTTTAACAAAACATGCTATATGCAAGCATAATGCTGGAAAAAAGGATAGCCTGGTTTAAACAGCAACATTTTTTAACAAAAAAATAACCATTTAATCACCTGCATGTCCCCCTCTAACCTACATTAACGTTATCAAGGACTCTTGGCTAGCAAAGATGGGGTTACGTATTCTGTTGCAGTGAAGAGGCTAATTCAAGAAAACTTTGAGCAACATAAAAGTTAATGTTTTGTCCATGAAATCTGTTTATATGATAACATGATGAATTAAATTGGAATTATAAGGATTAAATGATCATGGCTGGGTATTTATCAATGTATAAACTACTACATAATCACACACAAAGTTAACATTAAGTCCTTACTTTGTGAGTGATTAGGTAAAATTTACACATCAATAAATACCCAACCATGATCATTTAATCCAAGAGTAAAACATGCATATGTTAATGCAGACCTAAATGTTGTAAAGTTACAAAATTTGACAGACTGATATAACAGCATGAAAATCTTAATCAGATTATCTATATCTATGCATACAAACATACATACAGAATTTCACAGGTTTACCTCTAGAGGTTTTGCTTAGTTCCGATAAGATTTTGTCAAGGAAGACAAGAATCAAAAAAGTTCAACAAAAGGATCACAAATGCTACATGGCATGCCCAAATATATGGAGACACAGATCCAAATCTGGGTCAGAAAATAATCAGCTTACCTCTACCATAGCTTTTCTGATGTCTGGAGACTCTATACATGTGAGAAGACGAAGTAGAAGGTCCATAATGGCTGATGTGCCTATGTGTTTCAACAAAACTGCCACAAAATTCTCTCTGCTTTTCAAGAAATCGAAAATCTGTGGAAAAAGAGAAGTTCTTGTTTCAAACCTGTCTGTCCAAACAGGCATGAAAATAATATAGAACGATTGTAAAAGCACATTTTTGTTCTTTAAGCATAATGTCTAATGAAATGAAAGTACATTTACTTCCATTCAAGAAGCTAAGTAAGACGAACACCATGAATACGTTATACACCCACCCTGAGTTCAACAGTCCTCACTGTAAGCTCTGGGAGGGTATGGCTGTCTCTGGAAATTAATGACCAAATAATCTCAATGACCACAGCCACTGGCCACAGCATGTCATCTTAAGAAGTGTAGAAACCAATATTTCTTATGACCTCTGACCTCTAGACCACAGATTCTACAGGTTTCTTTACTATCCTAAGCACAAACCATCCACAATTTTTGATCAAGGAACAAATCTGCAAACCCCAAAGTTTCTTTGAGCCACAATGGTGTTGACCTTTGATGCTATGACCCTAAAGTCAATAGGTCTCTTCAGTGCCTCAAATACAAGTCCTCCACAAATGCTGATCAAGATCAAGTGGTCCTAAACTCAAGTTATTGTGGATTCATTGTGACCATGGCCATTTGACCCAAAATTAATAGGCCTTATTCTTACCAACTGTGCAAATTTGTGAACATACATAATATACAACTGAAATTTTTTTATGGAGATACCACTTCTTTCCGTCAGTGTCCTTAACAATCTACTGTTTGATTCCCAATTCAAAAGATTTCAGGTGCAATGCACCAACAAAGTCTGATCCAGGTTTCTGATGAAGTATTGTTTTTGTACAGAAATGACTTCTTTCAATGACCTTGACAGTTGACCTGCTGACCCAAAATCAACAGGTTTTTTTTTTTTTTTTTAACCAAAGGTGCAAGAAACATGCAAAGTTTGATAACTGAAGATCGTGGAGAACTTTTTCTTCATTCAGTGACTATAACCTTTGTGTGCATGTGTGACTTGGATTTTTAATGTAGCTTTATCAATTTCAGCCATATCGCTACAATGTTTGCAGTGTGACAGTTTATAGTGATGTCCAGCACTAGGGCATCATGCTGCAGACATGTGGCATCGTGACCCAACAGTCACATTATCCTGACACCACACTGACCAGTCCTAACACTAACCTTTTAATGCTGAGTGCCAAGTGAGGCAGCTGCAAGTACCATTTTTATAAGTCTCTGGTATGACTCAGATGGGATTCGAACCCACAACCTCCAGTATCCAAGGCAGAAGCTCTAAACACTTGTGCAACCGAAGCAGTTGACTATGACCTTTGAAATCAATCAAGTTCTTACTTGCCCAAAGTGCAACCCATCTACAAAGTTAGATAACTGTCTTGGAAGGCAGAGAACTAAAGTTTTTGTGTAGAAATCATTTTCCTTCTTTCAGCCAGTGACCTTCATCTCTCACCTTGGGATCAATAGGGTTCTTTTACCACCTCAAGGTTTGGTGGATGTATATGGTAGAGAACTCAGATACTGTATGGAAAAGAAACTGGCAGCCATCCTAACCTAATATGCTCCACCTTATGGTGAGCATATGAAATGAGATAATTGGAATCTTTTAACTCTTTCAAAAACTATTTTTTAACAAGGACACTGCATGTAAAGTTCCTTAGGTCCAACAGCCGAGCAAATATGTCACAGAATGAACCGTCTTTGCTTCATAATCATTCATGCAACATAGAAAATCCATCAATGAATTTAAGAAGAATAAGCAAATAATAAAACCGGATCCAACCTTCAATGCAAATTTTCTGTATTAACTTGACTCCATGGGCAAGTGCATCAGAGAAAGAATTGTCTCACATTCAAATTGATTCAACCCAGTTATGAAGAAAATTCAACAAAAGTTTAAGGATATATAAGCAAATGAAAACAACTTCAACAAAAACTTTAGCAGATGTTTACAAGTTACCTTGCCTCAAGTTTAAAGGGGCAATATTGCATGTTCTGGTATGAACTGTCTTAGCTTCATAATGATTCATTACATGTATGATGAGAATCTAGTCCTTCAATGTAAGACAGAGACCCTGATATTTACGATAGGGATGTACTGAAGTCTTACTACTTGAATATGCAGTAATATGTAGTGTATTTCAAGGCCAAATATTCAAGAACATCTCACATAGTTTGCAGCCCACATCAACAATGTTGCATAGTTTGCAGCCCACATCAACAATGTTGCACAGACCAAAGTCTAACTGAATTTGTCATACTATACTTGCACTAATTCCTTTTTCCTTTCTGAAGTATATCCAAGCACAATCAAGCTGTAGAACTGGGTTTTTTTCAAATTCTGTTGGGTGCCATTTCAGTCAGTTGAATAGTGATGGTAGGCAAGGAATGCCGAAGTCAGTTAACATGCAGTTACTTATCTTTAATGACACGAATATGGTTTATTATATCTCTTGCCAAAAAATTTCAGTCACTGATTGAACTGATGTTGTATTTTACCTCCCTTTAGTTACAGAAATGAATTTAAATCTGGGACTTTAAACTTCAGTAAACACAGTACATGATTTTGTTTATGCCCACCCCATATTTAATATTCTGTGTAGTTCTTAGTAGGACATGGCTAACAGGTCTCAATGACTATTCATCCTGTGAGGAAACCATTTTCTTATAGCTTAAAAATCCAAAATATATAGGTGTCTTTATTATCCACAAAGTTTGGTTGAGAAACTGGGTCTAGAACAAATGTCTTTGGTCAAAACCCATTTTTCTTTCAGTCCAAAACATCTGACGATTGACTGTTTGACCACAAAATTAATATACCCTTTATCTTTAGAGCCAGCCCTCGACCAAAAAATCAAAAGACCACTTTCTTACATAGTGCAAGCATTACACAAAGTTTGGACATATTATGTTAGCTAGAACTAAAGTTTTCTTGAAAACCATCATTCTTCTTTCAGCCATTGTGATCTTGACCCTTACACCCCAAAATCAAAAGGCTTCTTCCTTGCCTCAAATGCAAGTCACCCATATAGTTTAACAAAGGTTGAT
The DNA here is from genome assembly GCA_016617855.1 of Megalonaias nervosa. NCBI lineage: Eukaryota > Metazoa > Mollusca > Bivalvia > Unionida > Unionidae > Megalonaias > Megalonaias nervosa. Next base: position 68,928 of record JAECUM010075519.1, on the reverse strand, counting down.
TTTTAAAAACTAATGCTACTGTACAGAAAAACAAACAAAGTAACATACTGACAAATACAAGTACAGACAATGTTACATTATACATATGCTTGCATTAAGTGGTTTGGGAGGCAATCATGCTAACAAGCATCTCAGGATGGATGGATAGATGGATAAACAAGTAACGGAAACAAAATAATTCTTTATTCTCATGAGATAAAGCCCCGCCTCACCATCTCACTCTTCCTAGTGATGAGCAAGCCCATGACTTTGCTGAAGAAGCTCGCCAGTAGAGGGTTGAGCATTTTCTCGGAATTTAAAAAACTGTAGAGTCTTTTAATCAGCTCCTCGTTCCCTGCCAGAGCATCATTAATCTGTGTGACATCGGATGTCAACAACTCACAGGCTGTGTTGGGATACCTGCAATTTTCAAATATAATTTAAGGTTTGAACTTCAGGTATCACAAGCAGGGTCAGTTCTACAAATGAAAATTATTGGGAAAATTCCAACTTCTGTTTGAGACAAGAAGACATTTTCTTACAATATGTGGGTTTTAATGAAGAAAAAAAGGACTGAAAAATATAAAATGCAATTCACACATTCTGATTATTTTTCAGCATAAGAATCTACACCAACTTATCCATAATACCCCATGTTTTCATATACGTGCTACAGCACAATAAGAAGTAATTGCATTTGGTACTTTTTTTTTAAGACGGACAATTTAGTTTGTGTATGGTACTTAGATACCTGTTAATGCCTTGCCACTGAAACACATACAAGAGTATTTACAGCTTAAATAATTGATCAAACATTAGAATCGGAATACTTTTGTGAACATCAGTATAATAATATTCATTGCAACAATGTGCATAACAAACAAATAAGATATCTACATGTGAAAAACCAGAAACGGTCACCATAACAACAAAATTCTTAAGTCAAATTATCATAACATCACCATTTCTATTCTGGTGCTCTTGAAAAGAGAAAGTTAATGTTGAATATGGCAATATGGCAAGTTGATAAAGATCATTGAAATTGACCATATGAAACTCAGCAAAGATTTACATGCCAATAAATATGTCCACATTCAGTTTAATTGTATTGTCCACCATGTCCATTTAATTCTGATTGCTAGCAAATAAAGTCCCAAAGAATCGACATTATAGCTGCCACATTTGATTGAACAAGTAAGAGTTACTGCCCTTTTTATACAAACAGCCCATCTTTAGCAGTAACAAAAAACGTTTTTGGTTATAACCATACATACAGAAAATAACAATAACATTCATTCAAGTTTTAGTGTGAACCTTCCAATAATGTACTCAAGACCCCAAGACCGCCATTAAAATTTTGTATGCCTTTTCATGGTTCATATAACCCCACAGAGATGTTTTTCAAGGCTTTCTCAAAGCATTCCACAAGTTTCCATGGAGTATTTTTTCTTATTTAACCCATTTTATCCTGTTTACCAATTTCAACCGCAATGCCTGATTCCTGGGAAGCAATTCTAAATACACTGTGGTCAAAAGGAGCATCATAGAGCAACAGCAGCAAAAATTGTGATGACCTTCACCATGTTTACTAAAAATGTTGTAACATTGTTATTTCTTTTTTAAAGTATCTAAAACTATGTATCTCTGAAAAGGTAATAAAATTTGCAACACAGTGATATATGTTTTGTTATCATTTACCAATATACATGCTCACAACTGTATTTTGAAATATGACTGGAAAGAAAAAAAAACATTAAAAAACTTACCATGATGTTCAGTGAATCTTTTGTTCATGAAGATGAATGAAATGCTCCGAATAGTATGTGAGTAAAATAAAAATCATTCTATTTCTAGTATTTTGGTCCAAATCTGAAGTTTCTAGCACTGTTAGTTCAAAAGTTATGATAATTTTACTAAAATTGGACAACAAAACACCTGGAACAATTTGTCTACTTCACATTCTAGAACATGTACTTCAGCGTGCAATTTCTCGTGAAAACTTGTCACAAATTAATCCTAGAAATCTTTCAGTAAGATAAAGGTAATTAATCAGTACAATTTTTGTCCAAATTTTGAAGTCCACATCATCACTATGTCAGTAATAACAATATTACTTTAATGGTGAATAAAAATGTCCACATCACATTGCAAAAACGTACTTCATCTTTAAAACTGCCAATTCTACATCAGTTGTTGTCTAAACATCAGCTTTTAAGCGTTTATGCACCTAGTAATGTGTTTTCCCTGGCATTCGGTATGAACAGGGACACTGCATTCCCTGCAACCAAATTTTGTCACCCCTCTTCTCTCTCCAGGTTGAGCGGCCAGTGAACATTCATGGCAGGTTTTTTCTGCCAAACATTTTTTCAATGGTATGTTGCACTGTTACTCTGGTAGGCTCTGGAACAAGTGCTGCAGCCTTTCCAGATCTAGTGTCACCAACCAGAGATGCAACTAAGTCCTCCAGATAGCTCTGAAATGTTGGCCACATACTTTTGACTTTCTCTGGATTTGTGTCCCGTGCAATCACATCCGCTTTGTATGCCGAAGTTTCCATAAGGTAAAAGAAAATTTGACGCCACCATTTTTTTGACCAGTGATGAAGAAGATAGTATCCAACCATCTAGTCACAGAGATCTATTCCCTTCATGTTTTGCTGGTAATCCGATAGCATTTTGGGAACTTCAACCTGTTGCTGAACAGCAATACCAGAATGTCTGTTTACAAAGCCACATGATGATGGGTCATGAAAATTTGACAAGACACAAACGGCTTTTGTATCTTGTCAAACACAAAATGTTCATCCTTCTGAGTGACTTCGTATTCATGTTTCTTCAGTTTCAGCTGTTTTGACAGCAAGTCTTTTGGCAACCACTTCCTGTTGTTACAGACCGTTCCACAGGCCATCACCCCTCTAGTAAGCAAGTCTCTCAATAAATCTGTGCTTGTGTAAAAGTTGTCAAAATAAACTGTCAGATTTTTACAGAACATGTGTGAGCAGAGATCCATTACCAATATGTAAGCCAGCCCCTTTTCTTGCCCATCTTCTTTGCTGGTGTATACCTGGAATCTGTGCATGTATCCAGTTGAGCTGTCGGCCATATTCCATAGTTTCATCCCCCATTTTGTTGGCTTTGCTGGGAGACACTGTCTAAAAGAGAGTCTTCCTCTGAATTTTATCATGCTTTCATCAACAGTTGCATTTGTTTTGGGTATGAAATTTGATGAAAATCTCTGGTCTAAATAATCCAGGTACCATCTGATTTTCTTTAATTTATCTGGTCTTCCCTCTGGCTGAGGCTCTGCAGCTTGTTCTTTGTTGTCATGGAGATGCAAGCATCTCCAAATCAGACCAGATCTGTCACGAGACACAATTTTATTGAAGGATGTGACAAATATATACTTATTTTGTCGCCAGTAATTATGTCTTGATGGAAGACGAATTATTCCCATGGCAAAACAGAAGCCTATAAAGGCCTCCATTGTGGGAATATCGACTGGTGTCCATCTTGGCGACTTTGGTTGGGGGGGATTTTTTTCTACGCTCCTGTTCAGCGTAACGGTTTATTTCATCAACAAGTTTTTTCCAGTTTAAATCATCCCAAATAATGTTGTGCATCGGCTTCTTCTGGGTGTTGAACAGTTGCCTCTCCTATCAATTTAAATCGTGGCTGCAACTGAGGTGAAAAATCATCCCGGACCCATTCCTCTTGAAAGCCTTCAAAGTCAGCTTCATTCTCCGAATCAATGTCAAAAAGTGCATGAAGCCATGCATCATCTCTTTCATCAACTTGATTCAATTTTAACCCATCATTTAAGTCAATATTAACATCAAAATCATCCAAATCGTTAACATCCATGTTTACATCTGAGTTGTCATCCATCATTTTATCGATTGATTTTCAAGCCAACAATTTCTTTACCAACCACTTTTTTTTTTATACATTTCACTGCGCATGCATGCGTTAACCATTTCCTGTGTTGATGAAGAAGTACACAAATATTTGTGATGTATAACACGTGTTTCTAGAGACGCTACACACACACATAGTAGAGTACGACCGTAGTCATATTCAGGATAAAATGGGATACTACAACCACAGGCGTATTCAGGATAGAATGAGGTATTACGCCCGTATTCGTATTCAGGATAAAATGGGTTAACTTTAACAATTACTAAATATTATCCGTATTATCTCCACTTTATCCATTATAAATAGGTTATCAGATAGAAAGATATTAATCAACCCTAGTTTGCTTTTGGTTCACACAACTTTATCAGATTTTATTATTTTTAGAAAATACACAAAAAGCAAGTTTCAAAATTAAAAAGTGATAATTTCAAGTGGTTTTAATGGTTTCCATTTCTGCTGATAAATTTTTGGAGTTTTTCCAAGAAACTCTATACCTTTTCAAGGACAAAATGTTTTTTTCAGAGTGCAAGGAGTTGTTTTCAAGGCAACACCTCAAATTCAAGGATTTTTGAAGGTTATTAAGCCAATTAATTGAGCATAGTTTCATCAATGTAGACTGGTGGGGTGGTATTGGCATGGGCTATGAATTACTGAAGGAGACAAACAAAAAAAGATTGAGTTTTTTTTTTCTACTTTATTAACGTGAAAAATATCTTAATTCTGTCTGAATACAGTCACTGAACATTTGAAGTGGAAAAATTTATTTTTATTTCAACCCTGATACTACACTCAAGTCAATTTCATTGTTTCCCAATAATCACAGTTAAAAAGGACATCTCTATTAACAAGTCTTGAGATGTGGAAATCTCATATTCTTCAGAAAAGGCAGAAACTGGCAATGCATCAACATATTTCTAAAAGTTATGAACACCATGTATCTAGATTTGTTTAAATGGAAAGTTCTAGGCTTGACAATGTTAAATTTGGAACTGGCATTGTTACTTGCACCTTTTTAAAACTTGGACATGTCTGACCATTAAGAAATGTGATATCAGCTAGAGTAATTGGCTACATTCTAGTTCAAATAGACTGATGCCACACTGGCCAAAAACACTCTCTAGGAATACAAGTTAAGACCACTTCTACCATCCTTTAATTTCTTTTAACAGCTGCATATTGAAACCATCTCTGACATTGTTGAGAAAAGTCGGCATACCAAATATGGTAACAAAGTGCTGGCCTAGTGCAGGAAATATTCGTTGTCATGACCACGTATCTTAAACTCGATATCATGAATCTCTAAATTTGTCCCAGACAATGTCAAGATATACCCACAAGCCAAGTTCCATGAAATCAAGTTTATTTATTTTATAAAACAAAACAGTTACTGATGTAATAACAGTCAAAATGTTCCTCAGATATAATATATCACAGACTGGGTTTGATAAATATCGATTATTACTTGTTTGTGACATCATGCTCCTGAGCCAGTATGGTTAAATAGACCTTTGAACTTCAAATCAATGAGAGAGCTGACTACCAGCTTGTTCACTGGAATGCAGCTAACTACAGAGTCTGGTAAAATTTTACGTGTATAACTCAATGTGTTCATAAGCTCAATGAAGTACACAAATGAGAGCACAGACCATAATGCAGGAATAATTTATATTGCATGAGAGAAGTTTTACTGAATAAACATTTGCATAGCCATAGCTGGTAAATGATTTTTCAAACTCTGGGAAGTTACATTGGCATCAATTTCATTTAGGACCCCACCAACATATAGTGACAAATGTTTTAGTTAAAATCCCTATGTTGATATAACCTTCCTTGAAGAGTAGCAATAAGATTTAAACCACCACTGATCAGTACCATTTAATTTTGGGCCAAATAGAGACCATTAAGTATTTAAGTGAAAATCTAATGTTAAAATTACTATTCACACAGAAAATGTAGCAATAAAAGATTTTCAATATGGTCAGTATTACAGCCATATTATATATCCAACAAAGATCAACCATATATCACCAAAAACCCAATGTCAGTAAACCCATCCATTCAGAAGTAGCAAAAAGATTTTCAAGATGGCAACCATAGTGGACATGATGGACATCAGATCATTATCAAAATTTGGTCAAATTCTATGGTGCAGTTATTATGAAGTTGTAAATAGTACTTCTAAATGGAACAAACGTAACTCAAGACAGACGACTGACAATAGATGAAGCATTATACCACAGGAAAACTTAACCTTATGGCCAGACAAATGAAAATAAAGCCTTCTAAATAAATATTAAAAAAAATAGTATCATGTCCCACCAAGTCACATTATCCTGATACCAGGCTAACCAGTCCTAAAACTAACCTCTTAATGCTGAGGGCCAAGTAAGGCAGCTGTTAGAACCATTTTTTAAAGTCTTTGGTATGACCTGGCCGGGGTTTGAACCAACGACATCCTGCATCCGAGGCTGATGCTCTAACCACTAGGTCACCAGAGTGGTAAAAAAATAGTAAGCACAATAACAGAGAGGAAGTAGGAAGTAAAGCTCTTAAAATTCTGAAAAAGGCATATAAAATAAAAGATACTGGTAGCAATATACAAAAGTGGGTCTGATATTGCTCACTTTCGTAACTGAAATATGTCAACTTGAAAATCCACATGTACTGAAAACTGTAGAGAGGAAAGAAACACTTTGCTACACTGTTTATCAATGTTGGTCAATTTATCTTGTCTCCAAGGTCTCTCTCCCATATCTCTCTCTTTCACACACACAAGGAGAGACAGCTGTCACTTTCTCAGCATCAATACATCATTGCTACAAACAGCTTACTCCAGAAGAAAGTGTTCACTTGGTCTTTGTTCTGGTGAGCTCAAAATCCTGAATTACATCATCAAAATTTTATTTAAACTGCATTCTATCCAAAAGTTTAAAATTTTTGCTGGTGATACATCACCATAAAGCCTCTTGATTGAGTTCACATCAGAAAACTGTCTCACAGGAGAGTAAAATAATGGGCAAATTTTATTATAGCAAACCACACGTTTTTAAAAATCATTATCTACAAATTTTTCTTTTAATCAAAAATGTCAACAGGCATGGAAAATACCTCGATATGTTACTTGAAATTGCTTCACACTTCCAGAGACGATTACAATTTAGTAGCAAGTTTATTCTTAACAACTCAACAAAGAAATATTATGGGATATTCTGGATACATGATTATTTCCTTTAATATATAGCTTTAACAATTTTTCAGTCATATCGCTATGATGTCTGCGGTGTGGCAGTTTATAGTGATGTCTAACACTGGGGCATCATGCCGCAAACGTGCATGATGTCCCACCAAGTCACATTATCGCGACACCAGGATGACCAGTCCTAACACTAACCACCTAATGCCAGGCGTCAAGCGAGGCAGCTGTTAGTACCATTTTTTATAAGTCTTTGGTATGACTCGGTCAGGGATCAAACCCACGACCTCCAGCATCCGAGTTGGACGCTCTGACCACTAGGCCACCGGAGCAGTCCAAGTCAAAATGTAGCAGAGTTGATTTCCAAGCGCTGCAATCATGGCACATATTCAAGGGAGAAATATGAACACACTAACTGCAAAATTAGCTGTGCACAGAGATGCAACATTAGACTATTAGATTAAGACAATTTGCTATACACAGTTAATTTTGTTCACTTTCTGTAGTGTGTAATTTACTGATTCTTAAGGGGACTAGACTTTTTTTTAAATTTTGTTTATTCCATTTATATAAGCTGGGCATGAAAATTTCACTTCTCACTCAATGGTCTGGGAAAAGTAAAACTCTACAATGCACAGGTCCACATAAACCAAAGGCTAGTCCAACAGCTAAGTCTGACATAGAGTCATTGACTACAATGCATTAACAATAACAAAAAATGGGGAATAAACAACAAAACTGCAGCAAAGACAAACTGAAAATTAAGACAACTACTTTATATTGGTGCATTCAAAGAACAAACTAGAACTGTGGAAAGATGTAAAGCTGTGACTGATATTATTTTGTCCCAAATCTAGACCACTCTTTTGCAGAGTGTTACAAACTCTAAATCCAGCATATAATCAGAACCCTTTGTATGAGACAGGGAAGATGGTGTCACATGCTTCAGACAGCTCAATATAGGGTCAAGTTTGGAATAACTTACTTGAATCTGACTTTTTCATCCATATTTGCATCTGGTTCTTCAGTGATTAGCCTGACCATTGCCTCCATGTTCACAGGCTTAACTAGACTGAAAAGAGATAAATATAACATACACATGTCATCCATCTGAACTATATACTTCCTGTATAGGATAGCATCAAATTCTGCTAAGAAGTTAAGTGATCATTATTCCTGATGATTTAGTTATAAGTGTAAACCAACTTAATTCTAGGTTTATAAAAGTGGGGCGAAAGGTATTAAGACAATCAACATTACAGTTTGGCCAGATTGGTCTAAATGATTTGGTTAGTTTTTCTACAGCGCAGCAATACATCAGGGGTCACGCTACCGGGCGAAGTGGGCGAAAAAGTCGCCTGTAAAATGTAAACTTCGCCTTCTTCTGTTAGGAAAGCAAAAACGACTTCGCCCTCTGATTTTTCAGACGTAAAATGGCTGTAGCTTATGACTTTTGAGATGCCCGCTCACTGTAGCCAGGCAGTTCTAGCACTGTTATAACCCAAGGCGAATGTATTTACGTGGTGTTGATACCAATCAGCTTAAGGTGACAAAGAGACTCTTGCACATTCACATGCATGTTTTAATAGCTAACTGACCATTAACCCTTTCCGCAGCAAGATATCACTGCTCGATTTCAGTTGGGCCTACTGTACTATGATGAAAATATACCAAATTCTGTTTCAAAATTTAAACATCAATATGCAAATAGTAATTTGCTTTAAATAAATATGATCGGTGAAGAGCGTTTTCTAATTTTTTTAAACATGGAGATTTTAACGGCCGTATTTGCGTATTTTCTGTATAAAATCTGTTTGAAACTGTAAATGAACTTGTAATGGCGGACATCGCTGTGTATATGATATACACTTCATTAACTGTCTGTATTCGTAAATAATTGGGCAGATGGATTCAGGAAAATATATAATATAATGAAAACAAAGTTTAAATATTATGTGATAGGAGATTCAGCCCAAATATTTAATAATGTAGGTCAGAAACATGTGACAATCTATGTTGTGGAATTCAAAAAAATGCTGTAAAGTCAAGGTTGTTTTCTGACATACCGTAATTAGTTTTCGTGAAAATACGAAAAATATATATAGTAGTGAAGCAAATACTATGTAACTAATGCATATCGTTATTACCACTAGGTAGACTAATAATACAACCATAAATATGCAGTCCTATTAATGAATTTTTGTAACGAAGCCAGAAAGTGATTAGTTATATTAAGAAAAGCCCTCTATCTAAAAATAGATGTACTCACATGGTGCAATACGTGTTCTTGGATGTTTCGGTTGGGGGGAAAATGGGTCCAGTTTAGTTACATGTCGACTTTAGTGCTCCATTGTGTTGTCTATGAATAGTTACAGTAATGTTTTATCGGGAATAATGAAATCAGGACCAAGAGTATGGTTTGAAGTCACCTGTGCATTTATTCCTATGTACATGTATTAGGGGTTGTTTCAAAGTATGCTAGAAATATTTTTGACTGCAATTTTACACAAAACTTGTGGAAAATAAAATAAAATAATTAAGTGGTAGTTTATTAAGCATTTTTACCATCTTGCAATTATAAAACTCTAATCTTCTTACTGCTATCAGTTAAAATTAATTACAATGTAGAGCTTCTGCTGTACTTTTTCAGTCATATGGCCAAAACATGCTGCATTTACCTTAATCCAAACACACATATACTACAAGTATGAATAGAATGGGTATGAATATAAATTTTTTTATACATGTACAAAATATGTTGATAATAAACATATAACACATATTTTTCAACTTGAAAATAAGCTATTGCTTAAAACTGTTAGAAGCATACTGAGAAGTAGAGCACATAATTAAAATAAGATAATGCAGCTATCTGTGTGTGTATATATATATATATATATATATATATATATATATATATAGATATATGTGTGTGTGTGTGCATATATATATATATATATATATATATGTGTGTGTGTGTGTGTGTGTATATATATATATTTCGCATTTCTTGTTTTGGTCTCACTTCTCCCTGTTTAGCTCCCACTTCTCCCTGTTCTGTCCAAAAGGAGAAGTCACTTCTCCCTAAAATTTAAGTCTAGCTTGACCCCTGATACATGTAGGCTTATTTAATGCAGAGGGCCTCTGAATAATGTCACTTACCTAAGGACACACCACAGCAGCCAACCCAGGATGGTCCAATGGTAGGGTTTGAACCTGTACCTTTTAAGTTGCGAGTTCAGCATGCTAACCACTGTACAAATGCAGCTCTTGACTAGCTTGTGACACAAGAGATGGCACATCAGGCCAATTCTACACCACCAACGGTGCTGCACATTGGGCACATGGGCTCATGGGTCTAATGCAAATTTATATGCCCCAAATATGCAGACACTATACATATCTTGTTCAAGATGTTAAGCCATATCACTTCATCTACGGTACACAAATCTTTTAAAACTTCTTTTTATGTCTACATTAAAAAACTTCAAAGACTCCAATGAAGATCACCTTCAAGAAGTATTCTTTAGATGCTGAAAATGACTTCATTATAAAATGTAAAAGATTAAGTACATGAAGGTCTTCAGATTCTTGGAATCAATTTTTTGCATCAAGATGAAAAAGAACCAAAAAAGGACTTGCTATCAAAAATTTAACTGCAGGGTTAATTTAACTGACACTTACAACTCTATGAGTTTCATGTTCTGTCCCTTGCACTCCTGAAGGATATCATCTTCATCCATAAGCTCATGCAGAGTTACCTCCTGGAATGACATTTATTCATTAATAACAATAAGAGTATGAATAAGAAAAAAAGCAATGCTTAAGGTTAGATTGTCAAATATAGTTTACAAAATGATGGACATCAAATTCAGCAGCTTTTTTTTCCTCTTTAAAATTATGCACAGTGCTAAAAATGCAGAATATACCAATCAAACGTCATGAAATTTGTCTATCTTGTCCACAGATAACTGTTGAGTTTTCTTAATACAATTAATCTTGCTAATTCTGTAACCAGAGTGTAATCAGCAATTACACAGCGCACCTTTTTGAAAATGGTCTCCAGAAGCCAATGAAAAATCTATCATGCAGAAAATAAATTCAGACAGAAGTGATCCTAACTGCTTTTATTGCTAAAGATTTGTTTGCAATCTTTTATCTTTACATTAGAACTTCTAATCATTTTAAAATTAAAATTTTAATTAACACTAAAGCCAATATTGCGCAGACAAACTGTTAAACCACCTACCCACCAACTTAACAACCACCTACTGTAACTGGGCATAAAAGGCACAAAAAACCCCAATAAAAATGTAGTTTTTGGGAGGGGGTACCTAATTTAAATTATGTAATACCAACTAACTGTTCTTGCATTGTTAGATCTTTTCCTGGCATTAGTTTCCATTCCAATGAGAATATTAACTCCTCCAATTCGTAATTGTTGGTCAAAAATAAAGACAACTCCCAAGGGACTAGATGGTTTAATCTGCTGCTTTTACTGCCATATTGGACGTAAGAAATGCACTATTTTTATTCCGAACCAACTAGACATCATTTTAGAAATCTTTAGGTGAAAGCCCCATGTACATTATGTAGTAGTGCTTATAGCACCTCAGCACAATAGCAGACATAGGTAAAGTTGAATATGACTATCCTATCATCCGTAGTACCAACAAGATTTTCACAATGTCTGCCATGGTGGTAATACTGGATAGTATTTTTATTCAGGCTCAAGTAAAAAAATTAATATTCTGATGAAAACCCCATATCAATGTTGCCATCTATAAAGGAGCACAATTTTAATTAAAACCTACTAGATATTATATCTAGTTATCTGCTGAAAACCCCATGTCAATATGACTTTCCTTTAAGAAGCAGCAATAAGATTTTCAATAAAGTAGCCATATTGCATGTCAGACCAGCATGATTTTCATTTAGGTGCAATTAGATCTCACAAATCTTATGGACAGCTATATCTAGGGGTGAAACAATCCATCAAATATATCACTGCATCAATACTTCAGTTGTAATGATACAAAGATTGATGTAAGAGATGGAGAATCGATACAAAATGATACTTCATGTATGCAAGTTAGTCTTCAAAAGTCATGAAAAATTATTACTAGCATGCCTTGTTATTCTTTAAATTTACAATTCATTTGAACAGCATCTGAAGTCACAGGAACTCGTTAATAAAAACAAAACAAAAACAAAAAACAAGACTACTGAGAATACTCACTCTTAAATTAACAGAAAGAGGCACGGCTCATAATTTGCCCCCTCCCCCCCAATTCCATGGTAATTATCTTAACCCAGCAGCTTGTTCAGCATAATGGATACATTCTGAATGTTTTCCACATGTATAATGAGTACAGGAACAATGGCAGAAAGTATAATGTGATAGATTTTGGGGTATTCATCTTCATACCCATACCTGGATTCGTTCTAGATGAGATTTTCTTTGCACAAGGAAATTGCAGTATTTCTTCTGTTTTGAAGATAACATCATCATGTCATCCAAATTTAAGTGAGATATGAAATTGGTAATAAGATGTTTTCAAAGCATTCATGTTGTGCAAAACAAAGGGCCTGCTGGCTAAAGTCAGATAAATGGAGCCTGCATTAAATGACCTAAAACGATGAATAAAACTCATCAACAATCAACAGGTAGTCTGTTGGAAAGTATTTATCTTGTAATTGATGATAATTACATATAAGTATATGATAACTATATGTCCATCTTTAATATGCATATCAGAAATACAACCAGTATGTCAATAGACATAAAAGGGCACCACCTACCTTCCAAAGACCATCAAATTTATGTGCATCAACATCATATCAGAGGCAATATATGTTGAATCGTATCGATACACTGCACAGTGTATTGTTTCACCCCTAGCTGTAGCCATGAAAATTATTCAAGGAGTGGGGAGAAAATAACAAACACAAAAAACATTTGACTGACAAAAGACTTAAGAGAAATGCTAAGCACCCAGAGACATGGAGATGTGCATAAGTTCAAGGAAAAACAATATTCTGATTATCGGAAGTTGGACAGGGAATCAAACCGAGATACACTGTTTGCTATTGCAGACCTCCAGTTGCCAAATGTAGAACTAAAATAATATCTTTACACTGGACAAACACCAGGAAAAGATATGGCAGAACAATAATAACAAGTATTGTATTACTGCTATTAAAATGGATCAAAATTACTTTTGTATGAGGATACAGTACTCATCAAGATACATTCCCTCTGCAGGTTTCATAATTTCAGCTATGCCATCATGCAGTCATTATCTTTTAAACTAGCCAGCTCAAAACTAAGTACAAGACAAAAGTCATTGCCAACAACACAACAAAAAATGCTACTGTCGTAAGGATACAGAATTTTAATTTTAACAAGTAGAAGGCTTTTGAGCTGACTGCTAGCAAACACTGAAAACAATGAAAGGGTTTCATCAAGCCCACATGAAAATATTGTGTAGGCTCCAGGAAAAATAGAATAACTGAAATGTTGCAAGGCTAAACATAAATATCTGCTTTTATCTCTATGGATGCTCATGACTGGGCTCTACTATACACTGTACAGATGAGCAGGAAAAAAACAAACCTTCAACAAATGTTAAACTGCAGACACCAACATCAACACATACGGTATAGCATAAGCTGTCGTATAGTACCATATGTGAGCAAGCATCCCTCCATGCCTGTCCAATATTTTACAAACTGCTACTGTAATAATCTCTTCACTTTCTGTCTTGCCTTCTATTTATAACCAGCTGATTGTAACATGTAATCAACTAAGGAAGGAAGGCAGCAATGGAAAACTTTGTCCTGTTTACCTTTCTATCAGGTTTTATCTTCACATCTAAAATGTTCACTGACGTTTTTACATTACTAACTAAAAAAAAAACAACAAAAACAATACTGTATTTGAATTAAGAGAATCTTTCCAAATGCATGGTATCAATTTTTTTCTGCCGAGTAGTTCATTTGTAAGACACCATTTGATACAAGAATAAATTTTACCTAAAATATTTTCATTACTGCCTTATCATTGTTTGTCCATTGTAAAAATAAAAAAAAAGATATATGAGCTGCAGTTAATGACAGACTTAGATTGCTGATGTAATATTGGTTACTAATGAAAAAATATTAGTGAGAACCTCTACTGTACAGAATATAATGGAAAATCTAACATGTCAATTTCATGTAAATGTCTACTGGGCCATGGAAACCTTACTCCAAATGTTCTTCATTACCTATTCACTCTCGATCATTACTCACCTCTTTGTCAATGAGTGTGTCAATCTTTGACGTTGTCAACAAGTTGAACTTCCAAAACATTTTTAGATTTGCTGGAACAAAAGACAACACAAAATTATCATCTTAGTTTACGTTGTTGCTACACACAGTAAGAAAAATTCCACCCCACCCAACTCCCAACATCATGATATAATTTGTCTTTGCAAAAGACAAGTTTTAAGTTGCATGTACAATGTAAAGGAAACATTTTCTTACTATTTTCAATAATCAATAGCAATCATTCTTGTATTCAGTGAGCCAGTGCCATTCTAGACATGACAAAAGCATTCAGTAAATCAAGCCATCTGAATCCATCCTTATTATTGTTTCCTTTTAGTTACATTCGTGTTTATGTGAACCTTGTAATTCAGATATAAGCACACAACTGTCGATGTTTTTTAGTATGGCATATTTTAATAAAAAGACACCAGAGCTGCAATTTGGCCTTCTCAGATAACATGTAGTGGCTACAATCCCAACTCCGCTTTCAATATTTTGACTACTGGGATTAAACATAACTGTCCACATGCCTAAATCTGGGTGGGAAAGGTTAGTCTTGTCTTTTGGATTACTAACAGCCTAAGAGGCCAACTGATGATGGACAATAGGACATTCCATAAACTTTTGTTGTCTTAAATGTTTTGAACAAATATGTTTAACCTGTACAATGCAAATAAATTATAAGAATTTTGATGTGCCAAAACAGCCATTTTTAAATGAACTATTGTTGGTACAAAAGGCTACATCAGAAAATTTTCAGTTATTCTTAGAGTAGCAGTTGTCTGTTCTACAATTGAAATGGGGGAGGGCAACCTTCACTTGAAACAGTCCCTCAAAAGGATTGGTGCTTCACTACCTATAAAGAATTTTCAGGAAGATATGATTAGACCTTTTTTCTTTTTAACTGCAGACAGCTTAAACCATATCTAATAGCAATAATTTTCATATCAGCCACTGTAGCAACCATACTGGATGTAATCAGCACCATTTTCAGTAGGGCCAACTATACATCAGTAGAAATCATTTGCTAAAATATAGCCATCCATTCTGAAATAGTAGCGATAACAAGATTTTTATTGAAAGTTAGATCCACATCATTTCTATATTCGGCCAACTAGATATCATCACAAGTCTTCTAGTGAAAACCCCATATTAACACAACTGACTAAAGTGTATGTCAATGTGGTCACATATGTGCATTTATTCAAATTAAA
The DNA here is from genome assembly GCA_016617855.1 of Megalonaias nervosa. Lineage (NCBI taxonomy): Eukaryota > Metazoa > Mollusca > Bivalvia > Unionida > Unionidae > Megalonaias > Megalonaias nervosa. The sequence goes on along the minus strand of JAECUM010075519.1, from coordinate 53,317 downwards.
CTATGTATTATCTGGGTCTTTCTGTAATATTTAATACTAAATTGGTTTAACCAGTCTTTTCTATCATGATTGCTGAATGCTCTGTACCTTAAATCTCAAAAATAAAAACCAATGACAGGCCAACCCATAAGCTCTTCTGGTTTATGACCAAAAATCCTTAATAATGGGGTCAGGAATTTTTCTAAAAATTGGCTTTAATGAAGTAAACAAAAGTAGAGCTTGCAAAGATGACATCCAATTTGCACATTCTGTTGATTTTTATGTATGATCTTTGACCAATTTGCATTAATCCTGCAATAATATATTATAAAGAGACAATTATCTCTCAGACTCTTCCAGTATTTAAAAGTTATTACATTCTGAGTAGCTAAATCCCAAACTGAAACAGCACTCTCAGAAAATGGATCTAACTCGCCAACATTTTCAAGACTGGCAAGAGACCAAACACTCACATGGTCATATCACAAATGGATAGTCCATTTTAAACTTTCTACTGATCTGCATCATTATATTATAGACTGCATTTAACATTTTGATTTGTGATTTCAGTTTTATATCATCTAAATAAAACTCTGTTGAAAGTAAACATTGTCAGTTGCACAACACCACTCATCATCAAAACAATATCATACGTGCTATACCTAGCAAATCAGGTGCCATATTCAAAATGGCAGATTATTTTTTTAAGTTATTGGGTTTCAGTTGCTTAGAGCACTAAGAGTCATTATTGGTAATGTACTGCATTTATCTGAAACCAGAATAATCTTTTTTTTTATAATTATATGCACTGCAGGGCTGATAAATTATTTTAAACCACTTGTCCTGGACAAATGGTTTCAGAAAATTTACTTGTCTCTAGCAGTGTCAATTGCCAGGAAAAAATTTATTGCAACAGGGCATGTTCATATTGCAATATGCACTGGTCACTGACATTTATGATTTGAACATGATTTTCTTTATTCTGTACTGTAATAATGAGCAAGATGCTTGTAAGTAATAAAATCTTAAAAACCTTTTTTTATCCAACCAAAACACCCACTAAATATAATTACATAAATGATCTAGCAAACAATAAACACATCAACATGAGTGAAAACTTACACAAACAGGAAATAAAAATCTGCCAAAGAGAAAGGTTTTTTGGTCAACAACTTTAAATAAGTAAAAGGTTCATGTACTGCAGTACAATCATAACAAGGAACAAAAACAAGTAATAAAATGCAAGTAATCACAATTTTCACACAGACAAAGATCTTGCTCTGATTTGAGAAATAAATGAATACACTAAATTAGTACTATCAATCATTCCAAAACTTTGCTGGATTCAACCCCCACAACTGTCAGTTGCTAATGCAACTTCAGATGTAAGGGACAAGCACGACTTGATGTCCACTTTGACTTTTAAATACATATCTGGGATATTTTTCTCAGACAACTTGTCTAGATGGTACAACAAATCACGGATCAAGCAGCGATACCATGTTTAAGAATCCCTTTTATGACAAAACACTGTATGGAAACTGGTTGTGAATGATGAAACTGACAATGTCTTAAGTAATGGCTGTGGCTCTTTGTGCTCAAGGCTTGTATTTAGTCTGTGCAACTAACATGCTCACAATCTTTGGTTGCTGACCTAAGATGTTTGTTACGTCTTTACTGGAACCTATGGCTGTTGTGCCAGGGATTGTCTCACGTTGTTGTACAGTATGTGTGTTTGTGATTTGGGTTTTTAACATACCTTTAACAATTTTTCAGTCATATCGCTATAATATCTGCAGTGTGGCAGTTTATAGTGATGTCTAGCACTGAAGTTTAACGTCACAGACATGTAGCATGATGTCCCACCTGTCACATGATCCAGACACCAGGCTGACTAGTCCTAACACTAACTTCTTAATGCTGAGCAGGGCAGCTGTTGGTACCATTTTTATGTTGCACAATGCTGAACCATAAACAAGCTGGTGTTTCATTGATGAAAATCATTTTAGTGCTCTATCAATAATGGTAGGAGTACTAACATTAACACTCAGGCTATTAGGTTATTCACAGTTTAACAAAATCATATGACGAGTCTTGCCCACCTACAGTCCAGGTCCATTTTTAGAGTGCTGTTTCAGATGGCTATTTAGCTGCTACATAAATTATAACACTGAAAATTTGAGAAATATGTCTTCTCCAAGAATAACTTTCTGTTGTGGACTTTTGGAACCAATAAATTTCATTCAAATGTAAACTGGGTCAAATGCAATTAATTCTCACTAATACTTTCTTTAAAACATACAATATGATTTCAATCTGGGTTAAAAAATTAAAAACATTGAGAAAATAACCTGTAAGCAATAATGAAACTATACGCGAGTAAACCATTTCATCACTCAAGTAAACGGGACCTAACACAAGTGTTCGATTTACATACATCCTGATTATATTTTTGTAGACTGTTGCTAAATATTGATACTGGACAGCCACAAGAATGAATGAGAATGCATATGTGTGTGTGTGTGTGTGTGTGTGTGTGTGTGTGTATGTATGTATGTGTGTATATATATATATATATATATATATATATATATATATATATATATATATATATGTATATACATACATACATACATACACACGCTTGTCTATCGAATTCATGATGGATGAACCTTGACCAGTAGGATGACACCCCAATGTATTTTCATTATAATGAGCTTCTTACCCTCTATGTCACTATTTTCATATATTCGCTTTACTGCTGTGTGGTTTACGGATTATTTCATCGTTAAATATGTTACTAGATGTCAGCATAAATGTAATTCACGGGCAACCTGAAGAATCATTAAGTCTCCGTCACATTCGAACTTTATCGTTTGACATCCACTCTAGCAATTGTGATTCAACATTACGCATGGTTGTTATAACAAAACGATCGTGCAAATGTCTTCGATTTGATTCCAAAGCGATATTGGTCAAAATATTTGTAAAAGACAACATAAACAGCACTTTCCAGGCGGGAAGCAACAGTCAATTTTTCAATATGGCGAGAACCAAAGTTGTATATCCCATAATGATATCACATATCTCGCGAGAGTTCTATTCTAAAAATAGACCGAGCAAGGTGCAGTCTGCTAGAGCAGACAATTTAGATAGAATATGGAAAATTTACATGACATGTCATAGAAAGTGTTTTGTTTAGTACCGTATCAATTTTACAATCACTTTTGCTATGAACATTGAATGTCTCACTCTTTGATGAGACATATTTTTGATTGGATTATTCGCACTGATCGACTCAGTAAATTTACATATGCAAGCATCATCGCGCATGCGTTTTCATTGATCTTCATTGTTGTAGTTGACGGGCGAGGAAACAGACAGGCGCCTGGATACTGCTTCGAAGTCGGATATAAAACATTGATCGTAAGTAATATGGACGGAAAACATTTGTCAAAGGGATGGTTTGTCTGTTATTTTTCTTATATTATCATGTTCTTAGTTTTTATTTGCTTTTCCAAGAATTTGTGGGTGCTGACCCAGTTTTCACTGCTGTAAGGTGACTGCAGGTCGTTGGCCTTACTCGGCAACGATTTTGCCGTCACCACTTGTAGATGAGAAGAAACTTATGTTACATATGATCATCATGTCAGTGAGTGTTTGTGCTAGAGTTGAGTTTTTATGAGATATTTTGAACTGACTCCATCGAATTTTTATATTCATGCATGTACTTTTGTCTTTAAATATCGTCTGATGATAAGCGCATGCATGTACACGATTCGTGGGCATACTGATACAGGCTGTCAGTGCAAAATTCCTTTGTTCCGAAATAGGCAAATGAGGAATCTGTGGAATTTCTCCAGCATATTTCTTAGAACTGCTTTTTGACAGTTAATCAAAACTGTCAGTCTTTAAATTTCTATGATTTCGATGGAGAGTTTTGTTCGTAACATTTGTATTTGGTGAATGTTTGACTATTTTAAATATACATATTTAACTGAATTGAAATTTCTTAATTCGTTTATTTTAGTTGTTACACATTACGGACACAAGGTTAGAATGAACACAAAAATCCGTTTGTAACAAAACAACAGGAACGAAAATGTTCAGTTTATATTTCTTCAGGAATACGGTAATTTCCACCACACACAGGAAGTGATTGCAATATAGGACTATTTATTAACGTTAATTGAATCGGAAAATGAATGCCGTAAGGTTACTCAAATACTATTAGTAATAAGTCTTTAAGTGCATTATTTATTACAGTGAAAGGAACAACTGATAATCAAACCGTGTATTAATCTTGAAATGACAGTGTTTTAGTACATAAACGTTTTTGAATATTTACCGTTAAAATGCTGGATGTAACAGGTTCTTTGGAGTGGCTACAGTGTAAGATCGTGTGGGCGTCAGTGTAATGCATCATGACTAAGGCTTTAGTGTACTTGTGTCATAGTTATTGCTAATGTATATAACATATATAGTATGAATTCCTACAATAAAATATTACATTTAAATTTCAGGTTGACATCATACTCATCAGAATTACACCTTTTTGAAGATGTTCAGCTTTCATAAACCCAAAATTTATCGCAGCATTAATGGGTGCTGTATATGTCGTGCTAAGTCTTCCAGTTCACGATTTACAGACAGTAAAAAATATGAGCCAGAATTTGAAAAATGTTTCCGGATCAAAGAAAAAAGGACTGGAGAAATCTGTAATGCTTGTGTCCTGCTGGTAAAAAGATGGAAAAAACTGCCAAATGAAACAAACAGACACTGGAATCATGTAAGTTTGTTTTTCTTTTTTAATTGTAATTGCTTTAGTAACTTCCTGCTTTTTAAAAACTAGTGTTTCTTGTCATATTTGGCCATTTTTTTTTAATTGCCATATATGGGTAATATGAAGTGAACTAGCTTTTTCTTAATTCATTCAGTTTCAAAATTAATTCTAGATACATAATGATTGTTATTCTTATTGTAATCCAGGCATGTCCAACCCATGGGCTGCATATGGTTTAGTCCTTCACGTTGTATGGCCCACAGCCATGTATGCAGTCCTTTTGAAAATATGCGTTTTAATTAATATTATTCCTTTTTACTACTTTCTGATCTGATTATGTTTTATGTATCTACCACAATATGTGACTGTCTTATTTAACAATAACATTACAAGCATGTAATAAGAATGTTATTAATGTCATGTAATATTTGTTTTTAATATTTGTGTTTAATTATTAAACTGTTCTAGTATATGTGACCCCGCCCACAACCTTAAGCATTTTATCTGTTTTGGCCCCCAGCTAAAAGAAAAAGGTTGGACACCCCTGTTGTAATCACTTCAAGTTCATTTGGAATTCCTTACAACTTTTCAGTAGTTTCCATTTTTAAATGAAGGTAGCCACATCTATTTCCTCATTTCTGTAAAGCAAGGCCAGAGATAAATCACTACCATAATTAATGGCTTTTATTCCCAGATTGACAGATGGGGTGTAGTAGTGATTTTTTGTGCAATATGGCCGTTAATGTGTTGCATTAGAACCTGTAATATTATAGTGTTATAGTCACCTATACACTATATGCTATAGTCCATTATGGTAGTTCATTGATGTAAGGGTTTTCAGGTCATCCATTAACTGATGGTGTCAGGGCTGTCCAGTGCAGGACAGAGGTCAGCATTATGTGTCCTGTGGCTACTTCAAGTCCTACTGACCTCTATACCAGTGATGAAAGTCAATATCAGTGATCCCTTCACACTTATTTTAATTTACTGTAAAAGTCCATGCTGGTCCAGGAAAATTGCCAGAAATAGTGTCACAGCAAATTATGCTGGACTTTATCATAAAGCAAATAAATCTGAATTACCGTATTTATGGCATGTTTTCAGACGGCAAACAATAATTACTTTTTTTGGTGTCCGAATACATATTAAATTCTTTAATTAGGCGTCCAAAAACAAACAGGGAAAGATAAATTTGTGCCTCACCCCACCCCCCCGTCCATAACGAAGTTACCATTAACTCACATGACGACATGCTGCCATGAAGTAAAACAAGTACTTTGTCTAACACCATGGAAAGAATAGTGAATGAAAAACAGACTTTACTTGCCTATTTTCTCTACTTGATACGTGTCCATCCACCAGAAAATGCAGCCATACATGTATTAGAGCCACGACTGTGTGCGTAATTTCCAAAAGAACTGCCATATTAGTAATCTTGCAATCCACAGTTTAACCCTCTGCTAATCAGTGATCATTAAAATCTACCTTACAAACACATGCAAGCTTTATTTCTGTGTAATTAAGATATTAATACAAACTAAATAAAAAGATTTTGGAATTATAATTCTGAAGATATTTATGACAGAAACATTTTAGTATTTAGAGTTGAAATATCGTTACATGTATGATGGCTAATCTTAGAGGCTCCATATGGGGTGAGTGTTGTACGCATGCCTAGGAAGGGTAAAAATAACAAGCAAGTTGCAATATATGAGTTGGCGTGATTAATATGTTGGTATTTTTTTAAAAATAAAGGTGATCTATTTGTTGTGGTTCTCTCTTCTTTTCTTTTTTTTCTTTTTTCTTTTTCCCACCCAGCCGAGGGTAGCTTCAAAATGAGCAGAGCTTGCTGACTCGAAACAGTCGAATGCTCAAAGATTGTTTTGATGCATGTTGGAGATTTCAAGGTGTCTAGGTGATAATTGTTAATAATATAACTTGTGTGATTTCTTTGACAGGTGTGTTCGGAAATAAAAGGCAGCCATCTGGATTTCGTTAAAAGAGCACACGATGTACCGAACATGTAGCACCCACAATCAATATTTATTGTCTACAAAGCAGTTTATTACCTGTAGAACAATAACTATGTTTAAACCGTGATACATAATGCCTCAAGGATAAGGGGTTTGTTTTGTTGCACGATGCCAATGAATTTAGTAATCCATACCAACTCTGTGATGTATTGTTTAATGTTATAAAGCAGGGGTAACGGCAAACACGCTGTGAATTTTACTTTAAAACGATGCAGCAGATCTTCTTAGATTGTGTCCAAAAACATACGTTGATACGTTGTACAAAAAAATTATAGTGGAGCAACATCCGAAAATTGCAAGGCATTTAAATATTATATTTTTATTTTTTTTTAAATGTGTCCGAAAACATACCATAAATATGGTACATGAAATGTGGTATATAAAATACATGAAAGAAGTGAGCGTGCTAGCAACAAGGGTTATGATTGCTATGATCACAATCTGAAACAACCATTTAAACAAAAAAAAGGACAATAATTTCGGAATATTTTATGGAATGGTGCAACTTCTAAAGATAAGTACATGTATAATGGTACAGTAGTACCTGTCATGAGCGACCTCTGCTATGAGCGACCACCTGTCATGTACGACCACAGTCGTAATGCACGGATCGATTTTATTATATAAACACTCTGCTATGAGCAACCACCTGCTGAACACGACCAGCGACCGCGATGTTTTGGCAAAATATGCATTTCGACACTGCTGTGAACGACCGCATCACAAAAAAAATGAGGATACACTCCACCAACCTTTATTTAATCCCTGTAAAAAATACTGCTATAACCGTTCTAAATATATAAAAAAAATAAAAATAAAAAAATTGGCTGGCTACCGATCTCTGAATTTTTTTTAGCTAGGCTTATAGTGATTTACAGTTTCTGTCGTAAACCAGACTAAAGTATAGGTAGATTATTTCATAGCCTGGTTCCCTGCTTCGTATTCTCCCTGTGTTGTTCTCCGTTATTCGTATAGGGGTGAGGACCGCAGAAAGCATACACAGCAGGAAACCAGGCTTCCTGGCCGTTGTTGGACCTGGCATCCCTATGACGACTGTATCGCGAGAACAGACAGACACCAGTGACCTTTATGTAATCAATTATTACAACGACTGCTTGATTAGTATAGATTGTTCTGATCAAAAACAAACATAAAAGGAATATTAAAAAAAAGGATTGTTGCTACCGGTGATAGATGCTCCAGTCCGTAAACCAGGCTAAATGTACATGTCATGAAATGCCGTTGAAGTGCCAAAGTTGACAAAGTGGCTGCGTATATTGTTTGTCTCGAGTTAATCGGTATTGCGGGGGGGTGAATAAGGTCATTGTCTATTAAACCAGCAAGAGAGAATCATTTGCGGAATTCGATTGATAGTGCTCAAGACTTGTGATGTTTGTTCTCCCCCCCCCCGCATGTTAAGTGATGACATCCCAATCACAAAGCTGTCATCTATTGAAGTTGCTGCGACCGGGTTACACACTTTGCTTACAGAGTTTTTCCCTGTATGACATCTTTTAATGAAGCCGTTTACTTTTGTCACTGAGTAAATGGTCCTGTTTCTGGATGAGATAATTGTTTGGGGTTTTTTTGTTTTTTTGATTAATTGTTAGATATGCAATGCATATGTATAGATTTTTCATATTTTCCCACAGCCACAGTCTTTACGTTCGATATTACAACTGAGCACTAATAATTTTAACACCTAGAATTTTAATAACAATGGCCGAACCTCCAACTAAAAAGAGACAAAATTTAATGCTGGAGAAAATAATTATTGTAACTGAAAGAAGTGAAAAAGTGCAGACCACTCACAAAACAGCGGTTTAAACGTTGGTAAAACAAATTTAGTTGTTATAAAGGAAAACAAGTAATTCAGAAACAATTTCATATGCTAAAATATGTGATCTTCAAATGTAAATGTGATTTCATGTTTAATGATAGAAGTATATCTTTATTACAATATAATTTTGTTTTTAGATGAATGCATACAATATTTTAGCAACAACTACTAATAAAGAATAGAATATATGTACAGTGATCGTGGTTATTTTTCTTGAAATTGTTCTGAAACCGGACCTTGGAAACGTATTTTTGTACAAACCTGCTATGAAAGACCACCTGTCTTGAGAGACCACTTTTTGTTGGCAGAAGGGGCGGTCTCTCATAACAGGTTTTACTGTATTTGCAACTAAAAAAATAACAATCATGGGTGACAAATTTTAATTTATGACTTTTATTGTGGCAGCTGGATCATGAAGACATCATTTTTCATTTACAAGTACATGTGACCTACCACAATTTGTGTTAAAAGCAGCTAACACAATAAACACGAGCAGTTTCATTTTTAAAATATCTCCATTTTGATAGTGAAACTGCTTGTTTTTGTATTAATCTGATTAAGTGTAGCCCAACATTTATAGAAACCATTTTAATTATTTCCTTATCTTATTCAGTGACCAGTTAAGATCTTGTTTTTTTTAAGTAGATCTAGTAGGTACCAATCAAGGTTCAGTATATTTTTCGCTTTCTTAAATGTGAAAGCTGTAATTTCTTTGTTTAATTGTAAAAGCAAACATAACATGACCACTTGGCAGTGTGTGTAAAATCTCCATTTGTAACATTTTTAAACAGTTTGGTTTAATACAGGACGGTTGGAATTACTGTGTGATTGTATGTCATTCAAACCATTATGTGCAAATACCTATAAACCAACAACCAATACTGTCACCAGAATTTCTTCAGACATTCAGGACTTAAGTCCATCAACTGCCACTGTACCATATAAAAATAAAAATTGTCATTACTTTGAAAGAAACATTTTCAGTTTGCACTAAAATATTAATGCTAATTGGCAAGTATCAAGATTTAATTTATAAAATGTAGTTTGGTGATGAGTAAGCGTGCCTGTCTCAACCCTGACTATATATCAGTTAACCCTCAGATGGTATTGATTTGGAAAAGTGCACACATAACTGAAAGTTTTGGTGGATTGCTCCTCATAGCATTTTGCAGAACGTGAGAGAAATTGGTTGGTGATTGTTCAGTTAAGTTTTGTGTTTTGCACTGTGGGAGTTAACTTTCTTTTCCATGAATACAATATGTTTATTTTTTTTTTTTTCTTTAGAATAACAAATTGATCAAATCATTTTATTCAGAGGGTCAGAATGAATGCAAACTATACTTTCAGAGACATGTTTAACATTTACAAATGTTTGTTAAAAGGGTCACCTGCTTAATATGATTTATTCACAGTAGTTTTTTAAGTGTACAACGAAGGTATACAGAATAATCCATTTTGAGCAAAGCAGTTATTCAGAGTATCATTATACTGCTATCTGTGGCCTCCTGTTCTACTGACCTAATGAACCTCCCATTGCTTGTAAGGGTTCACATTTGCAACCTGACTCCAGTGTTACACATGATAGCTTCCCAGTTGAGTTCTGTTATCTGGCAAAGAAATATCATCCATTTCTTCATGCCTGCAGGCTGGCATAATTTGGGCTGTGTACCTTATCACAGGATTACACTTGGCCATTTCTTTACTTTGCCTTAAAAGGAAATCTCAAACATAATCTGATTTCAAAGTTATTAAGAGATTTAGCAAAATTCTTTGAACATAAATATTTTTACTACCTCATTGTCATTGTTGCACAGGGGGGTTGAGGGAGAGGGGTGCATTGTATCTACCTGTGTCCCACTATAGTCACGAAGATAAGGGGAAGTTTATGTAAACACTGAGGTGGAAAATGTCCCATAGCCTAACTCAAGGTGCAACATTGCCAGTTCTTTTTTTTTTTCACTCCACACTGTATATCCATAATTGTGCTGATGTGCATATAAACCACATGCGTTCAATAAATAGATTAATTAGCATTTGAAAGTAATAACTTATTATTTGTCACAAAGAAATTTGAATTTAATTTATAATTAAATGTGTTGGCAGTATTGCATAGAGAGTGCTGGCTTGTAGGTGTCTTGACAATTTTGGTCATATATCCTCCTAAGCTTGACCCTGTGCACCCTCCTTTTCCCGCTTATTAGGAAAAAAAAGAAATAGATGCCTTCAACTTCTCATTGGTGGATATCCTCCCATGTCTGTTGGTGCAGTCAGTGTCCAAAGTCGTATAAGGTGATAGAACTGTAAAGATGACAATTAATATCTATTTTGCATCTGGCAATGATAACATTCAAAGTTCGTGATAGTCAGCTGAATTGCAATGTTATGTATTTGATGCTCTTCAGTGTAACATGTTTTCGAAGTTGAAATCACCATTGTGATGAAGAAAATTTTAAATATTTTAGGTTGACAAAAGTAAACAAATTTTTTGCAGATACACAATTTGTCATTTAATCAGTTATTGTTTGGAAGGAAGAAAAATTAATTAAGAAAACATGTTTTTATTGTAATAAATGCTAGTACATAACGAGTGTAAACTAAAGTTAACTGAGAGAGCAAAGATCCAGAATGGAAAACTCCAGGGTACAGCTCATTTCAGGTTAACCAGATCATGTTTTCATGAGTTACTTGAGTATATGATAAAATTTATATTGCAGTAATATAAGTTTTCAAAGAAAATATAACAGTACAGTGCGTACCATATAGTTATGGTGGGAGTATGGTTGAAGCAACTGATATTATCTCATTTCATTGCACTATTTGTGCATGAAGTACTGCTATTTTCATTTGTCCCTCTAATAGTACTTGTCCCCCATAATTGGAGGGAGGAGGACACTGCCCTGCCATTAGGATAATTGGTGCAACACTGGTTGGTAGTAAATTGGGTAGTTCTATCAGCAAGCCATAAACCCATTGTTGTGTAGCTCTGTGATAACTGGTCCATACCTTCGGTCAGTAATTGAAATATTTCTTGGGGCATTGTCCGTTTATGTAGATTGTGTTGCTTTACCAAGTCTTGTATAGGTATTTGTATCCTACAAATATCAACAACACACATTTATGAATTTGGTTGGACATGATGACCCATATTTTACAATTCTGTGTGGAATTCACAAGTCTTGTAATAGTTAGTTTTGTACAACACTATTAGGTAATGAGGGATCTTAGCCAGTTCTCTTTCCTGTAGGTGAAGCTACAGAAAAACCCAGTTCCGCCACAGATTTTATTGCTCACCAGAACAAATTTTAGATTTTGCATTATCCCTTAGAATGCAAAATTCTTAATACAATTGTCAATAAAAACAAATGATGTCTTATTTTATTTTTAGGTGAATCAAAAAATATATTCAATCTTAGCACTGGAAGACACTAAACATGTCATTTGGCTTTATTTTAGTTAACAGAAACAATATATGTTAATAATTTTGGATTCCTTCTGTTCAGATTTTAGTACCAGCTTGCTAGTATTATATATATATAAATTTTTTTGCTGTTAACTTCATTTTCTTATCCACAATTTTTATTGAGGATAAGAAAGTCATGGGTTTCTCCATATCCACTCTGTGGGAAACTGTTTTGTACAACCTGGAATGTGTTGCAGGGCTGTGAAAACAAATCAGAATAAAATTAGTGAGAGCATACATGTATGGCCTTGATATAAAATCAATACACCCATTTTAAATAAGAAGACAGCCTTTATAATAAAGATAATACTCTGATAGTCTAAATGCAAAATTATTTTTAAAATCTCTGTTCAGAGTAGTTTTTTTTCTTATTTAAAGTCTTGATAGAATACCTCATTCCTATATTTAGAAAAATATAAATACTATCTGTTTATATCATAAGAAACAGACAAATGTATTGGGATCTGAAATAAAAGTCCCAATATCAGATCTGACAAAGCACATAGTTTTATTGATTCTAAATATTTAACATAACAAATAATCTGTACAATAAAACTAACCATTCATTATGGTTTTGCAGTTGGTCTATCAGTAGAAAAAATGTCAATGATTGTCTTCTCACACAAAGTATATTTAGGCAGTCGTGACTTCATCTTTTGAAAAAAGTAGTAAATACAAAACTATCACCATGACTTTTATCAATGTTTGATACCTTAGGGACAAATAGGCTAAAAGAAAGAAAAATGTTTATTGAAAATTAATAGTTTCATGAAAATGAAGACATGACTAAATTACCCCATCCACTAGATATCTAAAGAATTCTTAACAAATTGCTGAATGTACATGGTTTATATTATTTTAGGGAAATGCATGTTACAAACACAATTACCATCACTAAGGTAATTGTGTGAAAACATTGCATGTTCCTTTTTTATGCAGATATGACAATGTGAATTTTTATTATTGACAATGATTATGTTTGTAATATATGCTTACCAATCAATTAACTCCTTCTTTTGCTCACATAACTTAGTGCTTTTTTATTTTTAAAAAAATCCTCAGCGATGATAACGTCCATGATCAGTAAGATTTGGGATAATCAGCAAAATGAAGATGCTATCTGTTCTTTCTTTCTGTGTAATTCAGAAAGTAATGTTGGACCACTTTGAAAATCTTATTAACGTTACTACTCCTGAATGGAGTTTTCGCCAAAATTCTTTTTTATAGTGTATAGTCACTCCTAAATAAAATGGTGCTGATCTTTGGCCACCATAGAGGCCATCTTGAAAATCTTTTTATCACTACACCTTTCAAATGAAAAGTAATTTTGCCACAGCAGCAATCTTTAAAACATTGGTATGGCATCAACATGGGTTTTTAACAGAACAAATTCATATGATGTCCAGTTGGTTCTAATGGTACCATTCAGACATGCAGTATGCTTGTCACAGTGGCCATCATGAAAATCTTGCTATCACTATTTTTTCTGACTTAATGGTCATATCAGCTTGGGTTTTTTGCTGAAAGGCTTTCTATGTCTGGCTGGTTATAAATGAGAATCTTGCTGATCTGATTTCAACTGTGATTGCCACAATGGTCATTTAGAAAATCTTGTTTTCACTACTTCTCCTACAGTCTATTTATATTGACTTTGTGCTTTCACCAGAATACTTCTTGTCTTGTTGGTACTAAACAGAAATAGTGCCAGTCTGATATTGAATATGTCAACATGGGGTTCCACTTGAGACATCTTATGAGGTCTTGTTGGTCCAGTGAAAATTGTGCCAAGCTGATATTTGGTATGTTCACAACATCAGCTAATTTAACAATCTTTTTATTCCTGAAAAATATGAAAGAAGGTTTCATCACTTGTCATTTAAAAGGAAGAAATGGTTATATATTGAATTCTTGCAAATTCTTTTCAGCTAGTTGAGTGCCAGTTCCTTCAAGTGACTCTTTTTATATGATTTTTTTTATATTGCATCATCTATTAAGATATACGTTGCCAATTCTCTTTTCATAATTCTCGTGTCTCTTTTTGAAATTGCCAACATTCCACATTTGTACATGCATGTTGAACTGTACTATGATATTAAAAAAGATAATGCCAAGAATTGACGACATTGCCTATTGTCAGAACTAGGGGTAAAAATAAAAATTTGTGATTGACTGCAGACAGTTATTCAGGAGTACTGGCTAATACTACAGACATTTAATCAATGTTATTCACTAATTTGTTAGTACTTTTCTCTCCCAGTGAGTTGCTGTCACATGGTGAAGTGTTGCATAAACCATGCCCTTTTGGCCATTGACTATTAGCAAAGAGTACGGACAGGGTTATTCAGTATCTGGTAGTACATTTTTCACCCACTGTTAATCTGTAAATTTATTATAAGAGAAACATTAAGTGAACATTTTCTCTTCCCAGAGCATAGACCCTGACCTGTGACAGCCTGTATAAATAACCAATAAAGGTATACAAGGTTGATCATTAGCAACTAGCATTGACAGTTATCAACTAAAAAAAACTGGTGGGCTCAGATGCTTAAAAACTTAACATCATAATGGTAGTAATGCACAAGTCAGTTCTAGAGATCATTCCTCAGATGTATGTTGATTGCAGCTGTTCGAAACAAGGTTTATGTGAGAAGTTGCAAATGATTGTTTCGCTGTTGCCCCTTGTTAATTATTTTCATTTTTGCCTGAAATGGTGGTGGGAAATGCATTTTGGGGGTACTTCTTAATAGATCCAAACAAATCTTTTTATGGGGGAGATTTTGATGTGACCAGATGCTTAGATGTGTAAAAGACGTTAGTTTTGGTTTGTTATTTCAGCCATGCATGTGCAGGAAGGTGAAAATTGGACATTTCTTTTTCTAATTGGATCCATGATTTTTATGTCCATGACCCATTTTTGCTCCAGATCTGAAACCTATCCTCCTTTTACGTAGGTTCATACGTCCATGTGCAGTTCAGACTGGTAACATGTATCAGAGGATGAAATTCAAATAGAACAATTCACAATTCAATACAGTTACAGGGTCTATTCTGGAACTGAACATTTTCAATAACACACCGAACCCCACTTCATTTGGGAAAAAAGGTTAATTTTCTGAACATAGGAGATATTTTATGAAGAAAAAGGTAGGGTTTGAAAATAAGATGCATAATTTTCATGCATTTTGTTTATTTTGTGACATAATTTTGTAAAAAAAAAAAAAAAAGAGCATTAAAAATAATCATACATCTCAGAATAGACCCTGTTTTCAGTGCATCATGTATGTATATTAAACAGGTACTTTCTATCATTACCTGTGACATGTTTTACACTTACTTCAAGGTTTGGTTTTTCAGGCAGTCACTGTTTCATGAATACTGAATCAAGTGCTGCAGTTGGTGAGTGAAGTGTGCTGGAATTATTCTGAATAAGCATGTTGCTAGATCAATTCCACCAAGACCTAGGTTATTGATTCTCTGGAATTTTCCCCAGTTAATGGAATTTTCTTTTCACTGCATCATCCTTTTTTTTTTTGTCTGCCGCATCAGGCAACAGAGTGTAATGTCCTGCTGCTGGTGCAGAAATATGGAAAGCGGAAAAGACAATTAAATGTTAATCATCAGGGATGCGTATAAAATTGCTAGATCTGAATAAGTTCGACATTTTTTAAAAATTGGGCATTGACCGGATGCTTCAGGGAAAGAACCTGGTATTAGAGCGTAAATTTATTAGGCAAGAGAATTATCTTCCAAATTTTTTTTTACCGGTATTTAGCTTTAAGAGCCTATGGGATGGTCTTTTGTCCATTTTCCAACCATCCACTGGCACAAGTTTGTTATCCCTACTTCTCCTAAACTAATTGGAAGATTTCCATGAAACATTATACACACATTCATTCTGTGGTCTAGATGGTACTAAATGAAAATGGAGCTGCTTGGACATCCAATATATCCACCACAGGAGCCATCTTGAAAATCATGTTGTTGCTGATCCTGCATGGAAAGTCATATTTACAAAGGGTTTTGACCTATGATGTCTGTGGAAATGGTGCTGCTCAGACATACAGCATGGCCACAACAGTGGCCAGCTTGTAAATCTTGTTGCCACTATTCCTGTATGAATTGTTATACCTGCATTGGGTTTTCACTGAAAGATTTCTTACCAATGGCCAGTACAGTCCTACCCGTTTATGTTGACATCCCTGGGCCCGAGGAAATATTGTCGACATAGGCGGATGTCGAGATAAGTGGAGGGGGGGGTCTGGAAAAAAGTTCAATTCATCAGTAAGGGGCGACCTGTCGTCAGTGAGTAGCATTTACACTTTGAGAAAACAAACAATGGAAATTTTGAGTACATGAATACAAAACCAGTGTGAAATACACTTGTATATTGACAAATTACATTTTGGTTACCTTTGTGTAATAAAATCCACAATAAAATATTGCATCAGTCACATCCTGATATGAAAAACATTCACTACGATATTCAATATCGGCATTAGCACATGGTTGCATAGTTGTTATTTACATGCTTTAGGTACATGTACTTAAATTGGCCTAGATTTTGATCAGTCTGTTCCCATCTTATTGAGGCTACCAAGGGGATGGGGCTATTCACAGGGAAATGAAAACCTGTCAACAAGTAGCTTTCATCCATCCTGACAGGGTGTTATGTTTAAGAGAAAATGTTTCACAGACATCTTTGTTAGATGCCCCACCCTCAACTTCCTTAACAGCCAGATATTTAGTTTCCAGAGACTGTAAATTTAATCTGCGTTTTACACTGCCGTTGGTAGCCATCGTAAATATAAATAAAGTTAAAAAGGAAACTTTCACAGCACAATAAACTTGTTTTAATCACCGATCACTTTGGAAAATGCAAGAATCGATCAGATTTCGTTGCTTTTATTTAAGTTGCCGCGAGATGCAAACTTTATAGGACCAAACAAAAGCCTGTTTTTTATCTGACCGCAACATTAAAGCCTGGCGGCAAGATCAACTAATTGTTGAATAGAGTACAGGTCGGAACTGGCCGCTTGCTGACATAAATGATTAGGCGGGAAAATTAAAATCTGGCGGCAAGATCAACTAATTGTTGAACAAAGTATGGATCGGAACTGGCAGCTTGTTGACATAAATGATTACAAAACAAAGGATTTGTTCAAGCTGGGACCAAGGGCTTCTGTCAACATGTACGTTTATTTTTTTATCTCTACGTCGACATAAGCATGACAGTTTTGGTAGTAATAGTAGACCAAGGGACCGGGACTTTGCTTTTTTGTCGAAATAGGCGGCTTGTCGACATAAGTGATGTCGATATAAGTGGGTAGGACTGTATGAAAATTTTTTTATAGATACATTTTAGAGATGAGTGATCTCCCCAAAAATGTTGATAGCATCGGGGTTGTCATCTTATTGCAGCTCCTTCTGAACAGAAAGTTATATAGACATACGAGTTTTCACTAAGGGACTTCTTCTGATGTCCATCTGGACTGTATAAATATGATGTGGATGTGACATCCACTATGGCTGCTACACAGTTGCCATCTTGAATATCTTCTTATCACTACTTTTCTGAATGGATGGTTGTATCAGCATGAGACTTTCAATGAAAAGACTTCTTATGATGTACTTTATAGATCCGAACCAACATCTAGCAGTATGGAAAATTACCATCCAATCCAGCAATTTCCACCAGAGGATATGAAGCCTTCCATTCAGTGTTTTAAGCTTGTTCGTTTGGTAAGATAGCACAATCTCGTGTCGTTGTGACCAGGCCAACATGGTTCTAGCTGGGTGCTGGGTAATTTTACTTTTATTTTCAAAGCAGAGTGTCCATTTTTCACAAAAATTTGCTCAGTTTGAAACACAATCTATGGTTGTTGTGGGGTTTAACACCATTTCTCAGTGCAATATAAGCTATATATGGTGGTCATTATAACTGGTGGAGGAAGAACCTGGAATAAAAACGGTCAGAACCACCAACGCACAGGAAGCTACTGGCAAGCTTTCTCACATATGCATATTAGCTGAGTCCAAGAATTAAACCAATGCAGACAGATGTGAGATGGCAATTATCGGTAAACACGATTGCTTATGACAACTCAGCTACCTGGGGCTCCCGAAATGCAATATGTGTAGCTTTTCTAGCTGGTAGTGGATATGACAGAAATGTATATATGCCACTTTACCAGTATCACTGACCAATATGTCACTATTTCAATGCAAGACACAAAAAAAAATGCCTCAAAGGTCAAACACCAGAATCAGGCAGTCCAGATACAAAAGATAATGGCTAAGTGAGTAATTATCTTGGATTATCTTAAATAAATAACCAAGAAGAGGTAAGAACAGGTGTTAATTGAGAAACAGGGCTTTGAATCAGTCAAAGGATATTTAACAGAATAATTTTATAACGAAAGCTGGAAACATAAAAGCCCATTGGTGGATTTCAAAAGGTTGCAGGCTGAAATAATAGCAATAGTTAGACCACTATGGTAGCAGGCCCTAAGGAGAACACCGCCAGATGACAGGTTAAACTGATTTTGTGCTTTAATGAAAATACTTTTTATAGCATCAAAATGGAAATGGTGCTAGTCTGATATCCAGTATGTCCAGCTTGGCAGCGATCTTAAAAATCTTGTTTTCACCCAAAAACATAAAGCTCTGTCAAATTTGAACATGGAGTATCTGACATCCACAGCTGCTAATTTGAAACTCTTATGGTTGAAGAATATCAGAGATGGTTTCAGAACTCAGCAGTTAAAAGAAAGAAATGGTCTTATCATGCATTCCTGTTAGTTGATTTTGGCCAGTAGAGTATCAGTCCCTTGTAGGGACTCTTACTATCATTTCATTTTTGGAACTGTGGGAACACTTAAATAGAGCATGTAATTGAATAGTTGTCATTTGATGCATTCTGTCATTGTTGAAAGGCATGATTAACGTGTTTGATGATTAAGACTAAATCTGGTATTGTGTCTTTTTAGGTGTTCACAAAATACCCCATCAAATTTAAAATGCTGCAGTTAGTTTTTAAACAGTAAAATACCCATTTAATTAAATCATTATTTAAATCTCAGAGTATGCATAATAACAATTGTTTAAAGTTGTTACCAGGCAAAAAATTGCATAGCCTTTGCTTCAAAGTGGTTTTTTCGGGGAGAGGGGTACCATTGGGCCATCTAGTTCATCAGCTTTAAAAATTAGGGACTGACTTTAAGAACAATATACTGGGTAGTTAATAGCCTAGATTACATACCGCAATTAATGCAAACCATTTGATTTTTGTAACAATTTTAGGGAAAGGAATTGTTCATTTGCCTTTTGACCATTAGTGCAGTTTGGTTTATTATGTGGTAAACAGGTACTCCATTGGCACTTGGTCATTTAGCCATTCCATCTAAAGGCATGGTTATCATTCTGCATGTGAATGATTTTTCTGATCATTACCTCTATTTAAATAATTTTTAATCACAAATCTACATTGGTTAAGATTAGCATTCAGTCGATATTACCAAATGATTGGCAGGAGTATGCAACATAAATATGTAGACCTCAATACTGGGATGTCCAGGTCTAGGTCACAGATGCATGGTCTGCTTCACAGAGATACATTTTTGTAATATCAGGTACCTCTCTACAGTTATTACAGTGTGACCCCGCTATAGCACGCTCTGTCATAACACGAATTCGGATATAACACAGTCGTGGCATGGCTCCAGAAATTTCATATACTGTACATACTGATGGGAAAGTGATGGCTATAAGGTGAAGTTGTCTGCATCTGCAGTATGCACAGTAGAGCAAATATTGGCATACCTATGGAAACTGTTCAAAACTGATGAAAATATTCGAAGTGCTGGATTATTTATTTTATATTGATTACCACTGGAATTTAAAGAGTGAATGGGATTCTAGGCTGTGCCAGAATATCCCCTGGCATTAAAAATAGACGCACCAAATGAAAAATAATACACAGGTGCACCAGCAGTCTGAAGCCCAGTGTAGCTGCAACAGAATTGTGAGAATCCTCCAAAATTTAAAATGTCATAATACATTAAACCCGCTTTGCAAAATTATAGTGTTCACAAGCATAGCCAATCAGATGCGAAATCACAGCATTAACATGTGATTGTGAACATTGATTACAATCAAACTTGCCAGAGAGCTTGATGATATAAGCTAAGATTCTGGCTTCAGTTGTTGCAAAGCCAATGTTGTTATTTTACAGTGCACATCCTGAGCAACCAGTGCATGTTGAAAGGCAAAAGGCCTACCATATATACTCACTTATAAGTCGAGTCTAACTGCAAATAACAAAGATCCTGATCTGCTGTAGCATAATTTGCCTGCAGATTAGGGTCTGTTTGGTTTGTTCTACAGGTTACTCACAAACTGCACAGGTCCAGATTTGCCAGTGTATTATGTGATGGCAGAGCTGGGTCTGTGCGGTTACAGTTGGACTCGACTTATAAGTGAATCACAGAATGTCAAGACACATATCTCATTCAGATGTGATCTTGTCATACATGTATGTGTTTCCTTTGAATGGCAAAAGTCATATGCCCTTCTTTCCAATTTTCGTGTGTGGTACTTTCATAATGAACTGAGACTATATTGATTGTGCCTCTTTGCATTTTATTACTAACCACAAGCACATCATCATAATCATCACAGTATATGAAAATCCCGTAACACTTGGATATGACCATAAATTCAGAGAAGCCAAAAACATTGAGCAATATTTATTTGCATTTGGATCAACTCCACTATTTCTGCAAAATGAAAACAAGCATCAGATGTACATCAGCACAGTAGTTTGCAGAAAAGTCTTAAATTTTGTTTTAAAAAAAAGAAGAAACTGCAATCCATTCAGATCACTGGTTATTTCTTCCATTGGATTGATTCAAGAAGTTGCAAATGAAAACAGAGTTTGATGTATTTGCAGCTTCTCAGTTAATCCATGTTTCATAAATAGCAGAGGTAATCCTAATGGTAGTCCTATCAGAATACATTCAAAATATGATCCCTAGGATCGACTGAGAAGTTGTGAATGCATTATTTGATGTCGAGTTTGCTTGTGAAGAACTGTGTGTTTGTGTTTGTGTTTTTTTATATTTTTTAACATTGTTTTGACGATTTTAGTCATATTGCTATGATGTCTTCAGTGTGGCAGATTATAGTGATGTCCAGGACTGGAACATCTTGCGACAGACATGTAGCATCATGTCCCACCCAGTCACATTATCCTGACACAAGACTATCCTGTCTTAACACTAACCTCTTAATGCTGAGTGCCAAGTGAGGCAGCTGTTTGTACTATATTTATGAGTCTTTGGTATGACTCAGCTGGTGTTTGAACCCATGACCTCCTGCATCTAAGCTGGATGCTCTAACCACTTGGGCGGTTCATGGAGAACTTGTTGGTTTTGTAAAATGTGTTAGGATGGACATAGCTGATACAATTAAATCAATTATTTCAGTTTGTTCAGATTTAAGTTTGAATTCCACTTTGTTCTTCTTGGAGCATGATGTAGTAGCATGATGTAGTAGCTTTGATACTGTGTACATCAGCTGAGACTGAAAAATGTAGCCCAGTGATCTCCAGAACTTACTTTTCTGATTGATCAATTCAGTCTGTTACAGAGGAGTAGAACATGCTCTATTCTGTCAGTGTGACATACCTGACTGCTATAAAGTCTATACACCCTCTTTGTTTTGCCATACCATTCTGTGTCAGTTGACCTTTTTAGACTCCATGCAGAACTGTAATGGCCTACATTTGTGAGCTCATTGTGGTAGCTAGTTGCAGTCTGTAGTAAGTAGTAGTAGTTGTCTGGGAAATGGAGCAGGTAGACAGACCAAGTGAATCAATACACTGCCTACTTCATAAATAAATTCCCTAGGAACCAACTGCAGAATTTCAAAGCAGTATCAGCAGTCAGTTACTACCATGATTTTCCTAATGGAACAAATGCAGTAGATTAAGTGCTATCTCAGATAAATAAGAAGTAGCAGATTTTTTTTAGATATGCTTTGGTTTTGTGGGGTTTAATACTGTTTTTCACCACATGATAGTATACATGACAGCCAGTATATTTGGTGGAGAAAGAACCCAGGATGAACCACCAACCCCGGTAAGCTACTGGCAAGCTTTCTCACATACCCACATTGGTCGAGGCAAGACTTGTACTCATGTGGACAGAAGTCAATGTGTGTGTGTGTGTGATCTGTAAAGGCAGGCGCCTTTGACCACTTGGCTAACTAGGGTCCCCTGTTCAGACAAATATGTTATACACAACACTTCTCTTTTCATGTGTTATAAAGGTTAACTGTAAAATAGACCAGAAATATTTCAGAAAGTTGTGGTTCTTTAATCTTGAATTTAAATGATACAAAAGCTTTAACTTTTTTAATTTTTTTAAATTTTAACTTGTCATCAGGATAACAAAGCAGTGATACATGATACTTAATAAATAACTTTTCTATAATAAATTTCTTTATATGCATATCCTGTACACATACTCCAGGTATTACAGCATTGTCAATATTGCATGTAGTTTCTTGAAAATAAATTAATACGTTTTCCAGGAATGGTGTAGTTATGAACCTGTTATCAAGGGTAGAACATTGTACTTTGTTATCTAGGTCACATGAATTTTCCCTATGATAATCAACTGCTAATGTGACATATTTTCTCTAATAACTGTGCAAGTGCAAATTTTTATCTGGTTTGTTTTTACATCTCATTTCAGGTTGTGGATGCCAGGGCAGGACCAGGGATCAAGTCCACGCTGAAAATTAAGAACAAGCTGAGTCCTTTAAAACAGAAGTACAAATCTCCACTCAAACCCAAACGCAGTTTCACCTTAATTCCCAGTTCAAGTCTTGCCTCAGAGAACCTCTCAGGTAATTCACCCAGATAATTAAGATACCAAAAAGATACTGTATTTCGAAAGAAAATCGGACCTTATCAAAACCTGTCAAGAAAGGACATTCTTTTGGACCATATTTATATAGTAATGGTGCCAATTGGACATGAGGTCATCTTGAAAATCTTGTTAAAACTACGTCTGTATGGATGGTCATATCAACTTAGGGTTTTCACTGAAACTATTCATATGATGTCTAGTTGACCTTAAATGAAGATAGTGCTGATCTGACATCCATTATGGCTGCCACAGTGGCCAGCTTGAAAATCTTGTTATCACTACTCCTCCTGCATCAATGGTCATGTTAACTTGGGGATTTCACTAAAAGACTTTTTATGATAGCTAGCTGGTCCTAAATGAAACTGGTGATGATCTGATGTACAATATGGCCACCAAACCACAGCCATCTAATATTCATGTTATCGCTACTCCGTCAGAATGGATGGACATTTGAGCATGCGTTTTTTACTGAAAGACTTGTTAGGATGTACAGCTAGTCATCAACAAAAATAATGCTGAGCTGGCATCCAATATGGCCATCATTGCAGCCATCTTAAAAATCTTATCACAACTTTACTTTAACAGAAGGTTATATTGACACCAGAAGACTTTTTATATGACTAGTTCTTATGTGAAAATGTTACTGATCTGATGTCTGATATGGCCACCATAGCAACCATCTTGAAAATCTTGTTATTGCTACTCCTGAATAGAATGTCATCTCTTGAAAATATTGTTATCTCTGCTTCTCTCCAAATGGATGGCTATATCAGTATGGGGTTTTTACCAATAGACTTCTTGTATTAGCTAAAAAAAATGGTGCCAATCATTCATCCAGTATGTCCACCACAATGACTGTCTTAAAAATCTTGTTGTCACTACTCCCACTGAATGGAAAATAATTATCATGGGGTTTTCACAAAGTTCAAATGAAAACAGTGCCAGTCATGCATCCAGTATGGCTCCTATAATGACAATCTTAAAAAAACATTTGTTTCTATGCCCCTGTAACGGATAATCATTATGACATGTGGTTTTCACTAGAAGACTTATAATGATGCCCGCTTTGTCCTAAATGAAAATTTATGTCAAGCTAACATCCAGTATACTGTATGTACCACAGCAGATAATTTTGAAAACTTTTTATTGCAGAAGAATATCAAAGATGGTTTCAGCACTTAGCAGTTAAAAAGAGGAAAAGGTCTTATCTTGAATTTCTGGAAATCTTTTCACCTATTAGAACATTTTCGGTTGAGGGACTTTTGTTGGAAATTTATATGACCCTAGGAGATTTATTAGTAAAAAATATGGTATTTGTGCCCTTTAATTTGGAACTAAAAGATATCTCCAGTCAAATGGCTGTTCAAGGATCTTAAGTTTCACCTATTCTACTTAGGAACTTGTATTCCTAAATACATTAAATAACTCACTTTTTAGACCAAATGATCACTAGTTAAATTGTAACCTGTTAAATAAATAATTACAGTTTTATGTCTCAATTAGAAAAGTTTGGCTGAACCATTTGAAATATTTTCCTGAAACATTAGCCAATTATACGTTGTGTTATCAATGGTGTGTTGCATACCATAGTTGTGCCACCCTGCCTGAATGTAAAAGTTGCAGCACAAAAAAAAAGATCTGTCATACCACCAACATGTTTCATTTTCATTTTACAGAAATTGCAACAGTTTTCTCAATTTTTATTTGTCCCTGATTCCCTATTAAGTGAAATGTAATTTAAATTTGATTTCATTCCTTTCAAATTTTTCACAAGTTAATGCTTAGCACATTACAGTGTTGAATATGATGCTATGATTAATGCAGGACAGAAATCAGTTTCTTGTGACAGCAGATCTTGGTCTGTGCAGTTTGTTAGGAGTAGAACAAATAACATAGACCCTGATGTGCATGCACATTGTGATATGGCAGATCAGGATCTATGATCTTTGCAGTTTGGATGGTGGGATGAAAGGGAATTTTCCCATACTTGAAAAATGTGGAATTGTCTAAATGTATAGTACATGTAAACAAGGTAGGGCTTGCAAACCTGATGAACAATTTTCATGCATTTCTTGACTTTTTGGCACAAATTCCATTATCACACAACCTAGAATCTGACCCAGTCTCAAGGTCACAGCAAGGAAAACTATATAAATCATGAAATTTGTTGACATATTTTTATTGATGTGTAGACAACATGATTATAATTTTTGAAGTCATTACACAAATTTTACATTTTTTTTTTCACAGTTTTGAACTTGATAGACTTAAAATTTATCTTGTTTGCACAATAAACAAATGTCATTTCTAATGGACACATGAAATTTAGCATGCATGTCTGTGATGGACACATGAAATTTAGCATGCATGGCTATATGGAGATAATCTGATTTGATTATCATGCAGTTATTTCTATTTTTCTAAACATTTGTTTACTTAGACTTTTTGATCTGTACATCTGCAGCTTGGGCATTTATGTTTTGAAAAATGCAAACCTAGTCTTTGTATATATTTTTTTATTGCTGGGTGTCCCTACCAATATCCAGAGTTATGTTTTGTTGCAGGCTATGATGAAAACAGCCTAGACAAAAATGATCTCTTCACAAGAAACATGTCTGACAGCGAAGATTCAGATGACAATGAAAATGGTACGGTAGTATCAAGAAACAGCCAACATGCTGGCAAGAAGAAAGTTCCTGACCAGCAAATCAGCTCATTCCTTGATCTCACCTACTGGAAAAAGTAAGTAAATTGGTTTTTATTGTCATCTTTTCCATGAGTATTTTTCTGGATTACTTCTTTAACCCTTTAGCTACTACAGCTGTTGTGCTGTTTCACTACTGCTGAGTGCAATCATATCAGTTACTGAGACTACTGAGGCTGGTTGCTAGGCTGAATACTAGAGCATCATCATGGCTGACTACAGAAACTGACAATAAAAACATGGTTACATTCATATTCATTATTTGATTAGTTTTTGCTGAATTTCAGTGAAATAAAAAACAGCTTACCTTGTATAGTGTCTGTTATTCATATATTTCCACTTTATATACTCCTACATCCCATATACAAGAAATCCCAGTCATGTAAACTGTTTTGAATCTCACAAAATAAATCCAACATTTACATTGCAGGTCTTGGTTTTGGTCCCCTATTTTCTTGGCATAATCATTTGTTTCTTTCACAAGCTTTTCCACCAGATATTCAGGAAAAAACTTGAGAAAAAAATCTTTCTCATTGACTAGTGGTCCAAGCTGGATTGTTGGACTAACATGAGAATCAAAATCATTGATCTCGAACACGGCAAGGTCATCACTCCATTGTGCAAGTGGGACTATGTCCTCCTCGTCATCCGATTTAAACTCACTTACATCCATTTTCTAAGAATGATCCATTAAACTCTTCAATATCGCTTGCACTGAACCCTTCAAAGTCGCTCGTATCTGAATCAGAATCCATCTTTGTTTATCTCAACTACACGTGTTTCGTAACTTGCGGGAAAGCCCTTCCAGTGTGTCTAAATTTAATCTCTCAGCTTTCAAACTTGTATCAAAATGTTGAGTAAACAGTCCTCTCATTGGTTATGATAATCAAAAATATGTAAACTTTTGTACTTTCAACCAATCAACGTTTAGATAACATAGCTGTTATGTCCGCATGGATGTGACACTGGGGTTTTGAGTACTGCTGAACTATACGCACATAAGCGACACTGGGGTAGTAAACGAGGTTTATCAACACTGCATATATGCGTCAGTGGGGTTCAGGAGCTATTTACAGGTGACACTTAGATGCGGTAGTCGTAGCTAAAGGGTTAAAAAAATCTAAAGTAGGATCTTTGATTTAAAGATTCCGTGTAAAATGTTATAAACTAGTTTGTTTATGTTCACTCATTTTTAAGGAATAACTTTAAATTTGTGCGATGTTTTGTCGCTTGTGTGATACAGTAGTATCCATCAACCTGTACTCTCTTTGAAAAAATTTCAAGAAACTTTAATGTTTTTAGAGCATATTGCAGTTAGGATACAGTGAATGTATAGCCAGTATTGAAATGTCTTGAACAATGAATGCATGCTGAGTCATAATATCTAAATGCAGGCATGAAGTTGACACCAGTTCACCAAGTGTTCAGACAGATAAGTCAGACATGGTACCAGCCTACCAATGTGTATCAGCCATGGGAATGACTTTCTGTTGCCTACCATTGTTGAGATATTATGACTTCATCAGGCATTGCTGTTTTCTGGAAATTGCCATTTGCTGTATTAGGGGCAGTCCATTTAGTATGTATGCATGGAGGGGGAGTTGTGTTTTGAAGTTTGCATTTGTGGGGTAGGGGGAGTAAGACCAAATAATACGTACACACGTAATAATACAAACTGTATCTAACATCCAATATCTGACCATCTTCATATTCTTGATTTTGCTATTCATTTTAAATGGAAATTCATTTTTGACATATCATCAGAGTGTTCCTTTGTTGTATAGTTGGTCATAAATGACAATGACCAAACTTCAGTATGTCTGTTATGGTGGCTACCTTGGACGTGTTATCTCTACTTCTCCCAAATGGATGACTTTATCAACTTGGAGTTTTCACCAGTAGACTCCTTATCATACCTAATTGGTCCAAAATGAAAATGGTGCGAGTCATACATCCAATATGGCTGTCTTGAAAATCTTGTTGTCGCTACTCCGTCTGAATGGATGATCATCATGCAAATGGTGCCAATGTGACATCCAATATGTCCACCATTGCAGCTGTTTTGAAAATCTTGTTATGGCTGAAGGTTATCAGAAATGGTTTCAACACTAAACAATTAAATGAAAGAAATGGTCTTATCATCAATACCTTGAATTGTATTTGCCTCAGTAGAGCATCAGTCTTTTTGAGAGACTCATGTTTCTGTACAGTAACTTGAGCTGTACCTCATCTATAGTTGCCATACTTTGTCCCTTTCTTGTGGCAAATATGAACCCTATAGTTTTCAAGGTAAAATATACAAAGGTCAAGTCCACTGACTGAAAGAAGACATGGTTACTGCACAATAATTTGAGTCCTCCACCATCTACATTTAACTTTGTGGATGGTTTACACATTTTTGATTTGGAGGTTAAAAGGTCATGGTCATTTTGACCAGAAGAAGGAAAATGGACAATAATTTGAGTTTTTGACCATCAACAATTATCAAACTGTGTGGATGACTTGTACTTGGGCAAGAAAGAATCCTATCAAGTTTGGGGTTAAAAGATAAATGGTGAAGGTCCCTGTGACTGAAAGAAGAGAAATGATTAGCACAGAATAACTTGAGTTTTTTTCATCTGCAGTTACCAGACTTTGGATAGCTTCCACTTGGGATATGATAGGACCTTGTTGATTTTAGGGTCAAATGGTTAAAGGTCAACATCACCGACTGAATGTAGAAAAATAACATTACATCTGCATCAGACTGAGTAAATGTTGTGGATGACTTGAACTTTGGGTAGGGAAGAAGTCTGTTCAGGGTTCCTGCAGGTCCTTAATCCTGGAAAAGTTTTGGAATTTAAAAAATACATTTCGAGGGTCTTAAAAGTCTTAGAATTTCTCAAAACCTTGCAAAGTTTTGGAAAAGTTATGGAATTTCTGACAATGGATTTCAAAAATTGATAACTGCTAATTTCAGAGAGTGCTGAGCACCAGTTGAAAATCTTGCTACGAACATGACAAAATTGTGATCAATAAATAGTCCTTGACTTTAAATGGCCTCAAAAAGTTTTGGAAAAATGATGGAATTTTGTTCAGTTAAGTCTGCAGGAACCCTGTCTATTGACTTTGGGGTTCAAGTGTCAAAGGTAAAGGTCACTGTGACTGAAAGAAAAATATACAAAGCGGCCTATTAAGGAAAAAGAGTGTGTGTAATGTGCCATTTACTATATTCTTGTTTTAACTGAGACCTCTGGTTGACTTATGACCATGTCATCCTGAACAATGTCAATTTAGTACTGGTAATGGTGGAGTTAAATCATTTTGTATGGGGATTCCCTTTCCATACTTCAATTACATGTTGAAACAATTTGGAAAATTTGTGGTTTTACTGTAAATGTGCAACAGGTTATTCATCAAAACAATGTTTCTTGACTCCCCATATTTTCAATGGAACTATATGCATGAATTTAGAATAGAGATGTTAGTCATTATTTGCATTGGGTAAACTAAAAGTCTGGGTCAGTTAATCCCAATATTTCAGGGAGTTTTCAATTTAGCCTGAGTTTTTCACTTTGGGAAACAAAATTTGAACAAACTGGTAATACATTTTTGTAGTAGTAAATTGATGAAATGAGAAAATGATTTTTAAATATTTTACATTTAGATAAGCCATAGTTACTTACATCAGGATTGGAGCATATTTTTAACCCCTGTTAAACCATTTAGAAAAATAAAATCAGCTGTTTACACAATTATGGATGAAATCTACAATATTCATAAGAATATATACCATCTAAAATTTAAAAACTTAGGTTTATAGATAAGCCTGTATGTAGAGGCATTCTTGTGAATGCTATCACTCAGTATGTTTGACCTAATTCTTTTAGTAGGACATTGACACTCTTTTGCACATTTGGTCACACCCAGTTTATTGCATTGACCTAGAATGTAGACACACTATACTCAAAAGGTAGTTTTTGCAGACAGAAGTAGCACTTATCATAAACAGGTTCAGACCAGTAACATATAATGTGGGGTTGGACAGATTTGTACAAAAGTCTAGGCAAGTTGACTGGCAAATTTGTCTTGCCTTTGGGTGTTCTAAGCTTACCCAAAAATTTGGTAACATAATATAATTAAATGTATGTCTATATCTGAGAGAAAGATATGTGGTATTTCTATAAAACAAAAAATCAAACCAGGATTGGTATTATATGAACAATATGATACCTCGGCGGAGACAAAAATAACTACAAACCTATATAATACCATGGCAATTTAACTGCGTCTATCCACACAATATAAGATTCTGGTACACAGCACATGTAATCATAACAAAAAATATTTCAAAAGAGTTTTCTAGCCACTTTTTATTTACCCTATTTTTACACAGAAACATTTGGGGTTTTGGTTTTTACCTCTACTTAAGCCGAATCACGGCTGCATTAGCTGCGTCAGTCAAAACCCAGCTTCATCATTGCAGTCCAAAAACATGCACAATGGCTGCAGCAATTGGTCATGATGGTATAAATAATTGTCACATGACCAATAATAAAGCTGCACTGGTGGCTAGGGATATCAATCAAGACATGATGATCAATTTAAACATGAATCAACAAGAACATTTTTCCTCTGATGAATTATAAAGATAGCAAAACTGGTCAGTGATGGGGGTTACTAGACCACCCCAGCAGATGGCAGGGAATGCTTGCAGGTCATATCAGGCAGCACCTTTCAGTTTCAGTTAAATTGGAAGTGAAGGCGACCCTCAGTGGGAAACCAATCTGATTGGTCCAAATCCACAGAGAGCTTAATGAATCTGTGCAAGTACATCAGCACTCCAATCTAACCACTCTACCCTTTTCTACATGGAAACTACTTTCAGACTTTATCAAATGACAAAATGTGGCAGTGTTACGTGTCTGGGCTCATACAAAAGTAACAAAGAAAAGAGTGAAGCCAACAAACTTTGTAAAGTTTAACAAAATAATTTATTTCCCTAGAAAACAAGGTAAAAATATGAAAAAGGACTTACGGTTTATGAAACTAATCCAAAATTAATCTTAGAATTAATAAATATAAGTCCTGTCAATAAAAAGTTCTAAGTGAATCACAGTTCAAATCCCGATGAAGTTCCAAGATGAAAGGCGATGACGTCATAGATAACCTGCTTCGTCCTGATGTGTCAACAGTTCCTTTTTGATTCACCAAGAATAATGTTCCAGTGTGGAATTCCGATTAATTTCTAATAAATGTCTTTGTCCAAAGAATTCTGATGAGCACTAGTAATTTCCAGGGAAAATAAATTACTTTAAATTGAATTTAAATAAAAAATTCAACTCAAACTGGTCACAACAAAAACACCTTTGAGCTTCAAAGGTTAAAAGCAAGACTGGCCAAAATCACTATAATAATGTGATTTTTAAGCCTAACTACAAAGCAGAATGGATACCCATATGGGGTCACATGATCACTTTCTTTCAAGTGACGCAGATACATTACATGCCGACTATCACGTATGCTATGTACAGCTTTGACTCTACTAAATGAATCTTACTAAAAGATTCAGTAATAAAAAAAAAATTTTAAAAGTTATTTACTACAAACTCTTAACTGACTCTGAATCTAGGTCACCAAAAGATACAATGTTTCTAATGCTTGTTTATCAGGTTTAACAGAACTGAACTAAATTTTCTGGAAAAAATGTCAAATCCAGTGAATAAAGTTGTCATTACAATAACATGTAATGAACAAAAATAAAAATAAAAAAAGTTTAAAACTAACAAACAAGTAATTAATTTACATATACATGACAGATCGAGTGTGGCCTAAGAAAATAATCTCAGATATTTAGAATTACATTTACAAACCTGAAATGTGCTTCAAAGTTAAGAGGTTATTGTACTTCACATAATGCTATTTATTTACTCACCTGCCATCTCTATGATAAACAATATGTATGTGAAACTATTAAGGAATTACAAGTGAGAATAAAGAACACCTCAGGAATATCTCCCAGTGTCTAAACACTTTAACCTTCCTGACCATAAACAGTATCAAATAATAGAAATCATCCAATCTGATCCAGAGCTGTCTAGTAGCAACAGCAATTGGAAAGACTTTATTGGATACACCAGTTACATACTCTACAGCCAGTAAGGATCAACATCTCTGTTTAAATAGGAGTCCAGGCATTTCTTACTTTAAAACCTAAAAACAACTTTTCAAACACCAATCAACAGAATTTTGATACAAAGCATCCTGGCATAAAGGCCTTTCAGAGTTTCAAAAATGATGCCAATCCACCATTAGATATAGCTGCCATTACTATATATAGACAAACCTTAAACTACTACTTCTCAGTAACCATTCAGCAGAATATACCAAATTTGACATATCAAGTATTCATTGCCATTATTCACAAATTGCTTTAAATGTGGGAGGGGGTGGTATTTAGTTTAAAAATATAATAGCCCAATATGCTCTCCTCCGGTAACACTGAAATACTTAGGGTATAAAAACCCAAGATGTTAAGATAAAAATCATGAGAAATTTGGTAGTTGATTCAGACTGAAAAGATGATGGGTCTCGAGCCTGCATTGTTCTGGTCATGCATTCAGTGCCTGAACCACAGTCACTACAGCTTCCTTTGGGTGCTGATTTCAATAGTTTTCAGGTTATGATTCAAGGGGCAGGGACCTTTTGGCATAAGGCCGGACTTGTATATCCATGCTGATTGCAAGATTGTAATGACAGTTATAAAGCATAGTCTGTAATGGTGAGGCTGTGAACAATTTTTGAGTTTATTAATTATGGCTAAGTGTTCAGAAGTTGCGATAGGTCCAGGAGACAATGCTGGTTACATAAATGATGTCCTTTTATAGTTGAGAAAGTTGTCCTGTGTATATATGGTCTTGGAAGATACCATCAGCATTAATGGACAACTGTTTGCTTCATGCTTTTCTTTCTTTCATACAGTTTCAATAATTATGTGAATTGGTAATCACCAGCTGACATAACAACTATCAGGGAGTGAAATCAGGCCTCTGGAGCCTTTGATTTAATTTAGCTCAATTTCTGTGATACTAATACATGTACAGATCATACTATGAGCAAATAGGTCACAATGAACCATTATTCATGTTCCAGTAATAGTGTATTTCATTTGGCTCAATTTGACACTGTTGTAAATACTGTCCAGAAATTTAATGCAGTCACATTGGATGATGGCACTTGCCATGATCTTCCAGTAATTATATTTAAAAAAAAGTTTATTCAGCCCAGTTTCTCCAAGACTGTTATATGTACAGACATGAAACTTGATGGATATATTCATCTTGGAAAGTTCTACTCACCATGTGAAAAATTAGATCACAGTATTTTGTCTCTTTGCAAGATTTTTGGTTCATGCCACAGTGGTGCATACATAGCATACTGTGGTTTCATGTCAAGCTATTTATTTATGCAAATGATATTTCCTTTAAGAAAAATATTCTATAGAATTTTCACCCAAAAGTATTTTATGCTCCTCAGCCATGTGTGAAAATCAGACAGCTAAAAAAAGCAGATTTACTACATCAAAAATAAATAATACTTCATTGACAGGCATCATACTTAATTGACAGGCATTTCAAGTCTGGATCAGCAATAAAGTTCTATTTCATTAGGTTCCACACAAAAAATTTGTGGGATGGTAAGAAAAGTTTGTTCTTGTTGCTAGTATCATTTTTCGTTTTAATTAGGGCTTAGGCTACACACATTTTACTATAAAGGTCTGATATATACTGGCACACTGACACACAGTATACCTATAGTTAAAAATCACACAATGGATTGAAGTAATGTCTGCAGTACAGATCCAGGGGCAATTAAAGGGTTTAGATCCCATTAGGTAAAAGCTTTCATGACCAGATAATTACATGGGATTATTATGGGCACTTTGTCTTAACATAAGGTGAAAAAGGGATAATGTCACAGGTAATTTGGACTATGGTACCTTATGTGAAATATCCAACATGCCAAGTTAGCAATGGGTCAGTTAAGCTCATTTTTTGTATGTATGTGTGTGTGTATGTATGTATATATATGCATGTATGTGTATGTGTGTGTGTGTGTGTGTGTCTATATGTATATGTATATATATGTATATATATATATATATATATATATATATATATATATATATATATATATATAACCAGTAAATAACGGGTCTCCCTTCAGGCCATCTACTATTCTAAAATTTACAAAAGAAATCTGCAACATCAGCATAACAGGTAACATCAACAGAAAGAATATATTTACATTTGGCAGTACTTCATTACTTTTGTATCAGTAATCAGACTTGTGAAATATCTTTTTACAGAACTAAAATTTGCTGTGGCATAATCTTCAAGGGTTTGAATGGTGAAGTAATGGTTGATCCACATCTGTTAAAGCCTTGCATATCTTGTCGCAAAAAGAAAAGCCCAGTAAAGGAAAAATTACATCGCAGCCAGTCGCTTGAGGATACCGACAGTAATTCCAGTGGTAGCAGTCCCAGTTTTGGAGAGATAGACTTTTATAATGTATCCAGTGAGAGTACACCAGATACCCTATCCCCAGATAATGATGTAGAGGCTCCAATGATCCTAGACACATGACAGTGCAACTCAGTCGGGAAATTTCCAGATTTCATTTCCACCTCAATACCCATAACTGTGTAGGGGTAAGAGTGTAGGCAAAGATAACAACCAAATTAAACAAAATCAGGGATTCTCTCTTGCCATACAGCTATGTACATAGGAACATGTTTTTTTCTTCTGTTCTGATGAAGTGTTCTTGGAGTTTAATCTGCCAATACACATCTCCCATTCTGTCTGTCTGTGTGTCTCCTATCAGACTGACTTGTTTCTGATCTCAGGTATTCAGATGGATAATTTACATAAATACACACTGTGGTGGTTAAAAATAAGTATGTTTGGAAGACTTGTGTCTGTGTGTTATCGCTTTCATTCAGCCATCCTATCATTTCAGTTTATGAACTGACAGTGTTACAGAACATGAATTTATTTCATTTGAGCCCTCAGTATAGTTTGTTGATTGTAATAAGAATAAACAGAAAGTCTTCCTGACCTAGCTAATATGAAGTATTGAGTTTCAGTTTCTTATTCACAGTTTTATTTCTTTTGAGATTTTTGTTCCAAAAATATCATTAAATGGCAATACTGAAACATATAATAAATGTCTAGTCAATATTTTGGGAATTCAAAAGAAAAAGACTTGAATGAAATCATGACTTTTTCCTGCCAGCAAAAGGACAATTTTACTTAAAAGGTTACATACTGTAATCAGTGTCCACTTTACTTACAGATATTCAGTTCTTGGGTGGGGGTGCTTATCACTTTTAAGAAAAGGGTGTTTACTATCAATAATTGAATTTCTAAAATTTAACTGCTTTTAATTTGGACACATTCCATTATTCCCGCCCTTAATATTGAAATATGGCTTGAAACCTGTATCTGTTATTTAGTGTGTCAGGAATTCACAGTTGCTTCTTTACACCAACATGCAGTTCACTATTTCCAGGGTAAATTGTGCTTTTTAAAGCACAAGATTTTACTGCCATGTGACCACCTAATGGGGTTGAAATTAATGATGTGTCATAAGAAAAATACAGACTAGTATATCCCTCGATAAGTGCACTTATTTATTATGGGTATACATGAATGTATTGAAGCATGTCAAATTTAGTGCACATGTGCTATACATGTTGGTGACAGCTTTTGCCAGAATCATTAATGGCAATCAACATTTTAAATGGCAATTCATTTCAACAAAAGAACATATTCAGCATTTGAAAATGTGGAGCCATGTGCTGTTGTCAGCAGATTTTGCCTTGAAGTCACTGATACCCACTAGTGTAATGTATTATCATGCTTGTGTAAATGATGTATGGGACTACATTGTTTAACAAAGGGACCTACAGAAAATGCATAATTTAGCAATAAATCAAACTTATTAGTTTGAAAAGAACATTTTTGTAGTGAAAGAGGGCAATGAGGAAGGAAAATCCTATGCAGTAATAGATCACGGCTAAACAGTGAAGAATGTTACTTGAGTAAATGATTTAACAGCATCTTGCCACATTTGATCTGATTGATGAAGCTTTTTTCACAGTTCCCCATTATAGAGATACATAGTCCCCATTCTTTATAGTAATTATATTGTCATAAGGAATGTTTTAGTTGTTTTTTTAGTGGGTTTAACATCTTATTGCATGTTATGTTCGGCTTTTATATGGCTTATTTCATTACACTTTTTTGTTCTATGCAATATTTTGTATTTTTATACCTTGGAGGCCAAAATTTTGATCAAAAAAGATTTTTTTAAAAATTGAAGCTGGTAAAAACGATTTAAATGGAACAGAAAAAAATAAACATTTGTACAGTGCACGATTTTGCGTATGTAAGTTGTTACTCATTAACAAGGTTATGATCTCAACTCATCACTGTCTAATGTACACCTTCCATTCGGTTTTAATAGTGAACAGAATCATTTAATCAGTGTCTCGAATGTTTGGTTTTATTACTTGTGGATATAAATAGTCTATGCTACAACTGGGTCTGGTAAAAGTTAGATAAGGGGATGAACATAGAAAAGTGTGGATGAATGAGAGAGACTGATTGCATGGTCATATGGTACAATGATATTTAACCAGGTTAGTAGGGCGTTATAATAGATTTTGAATCATTTCTTGTATGTATGTATGTATAAAAATTAATTTATTGAGAGATTGTAAACATATAAATTGCATATATATATATTCTGCCATAAACTATGGACAGGGAGAGAGTCTTATTCATTCGCTTGCAGTCCATGTTAACAATTTCTCAAATATTTTGAGTACATGTATGTGCATTGCCAGATGCCATTAATTTCTCTTATTCCATTTAATGTTGAATCTGTGGCTTAAACTATGGCACATATAGACCTATTTCAACCAAACATGGCAGAGACCATCCTGACATGAAGGCCTTTCAGGTTGTATACAACTTAACATTCTGCTCAAAAACTGCTCAACAGGATGTAACTAAATTTGACAGAGCATCCTGCCTTAAAATCATCCTGTTTTGCACACAAAATTCTGATCCATTTTTCAATAAGGCCATTGTTACTAAAAAAAAGGGGGCCCTGAGTTGCCGAGTGGTCTAAAGTGCTCACCATTCCAGATCACTGCCATCTCACCTCTATCTGCATGGGTTCTAGTCTCAGGCTTGGCTATTGTGGGTACGTGGGAAAGCTTGCCAGTAGCTTCTCGTGGGTCAGTGGTTTTTCCAACACCAGTTATACTGGCCGCCATGTATAGCCTATCTTGGGCTGAATAATGACGTTAAACCCCACAACAACTAAAAAAGAAAAACCCTTCATGACTTTTTTAAAACAAATTGGTCAGCAGTGACCTAATTTCACAAGTATACTGGCATAAGACTTTGAAGTTTACACAAATGATACTACTTTACTATCCAATGGCTGTCATTACTCTATAATTTAAAAATTTATAGACAGTGAACATCATAAAACCCATATTTCTTGGCAGACTGACATTGCATGTGGCTGTTAAGTAGATGTCAGCCAGATGAGACATGTCAGGCCCACTTACGCCTTTTGTTTTAATCAGATGTGCTTTGCTCAAAGCAAAAGGTTGCATGTAAATTTTGTTTTGGAAGTTTTGAAGAGTGTAATGTATATGTAAATACATTTGAACTAATCTCAGTAAATATCCATAAATTTTGAATTGCTAATATGTTACATTTTCTAAAAGTTAAACAATGCAATTTTCATGCTATCTAGTCTGTGCAGAACAAATTGTGAGAAAAAACATCTGACCACTGATTTATATCATCACCTTCAGTTCTTACTGTTGCCAAAATGTATGGCATTACTAAACTACAGTACAAGATACTCATCACGGCATTCAATTGTCATGTCTTTCAAAGGTTTTTATTACAACATTGACAATGATTAGACAAGATTATTGGAGTTTTGAGGATAAAAATTCCTCATTTGGTCTCATAGATACTTGATAAATTTCACTATCATATAAAATATTGGTAAAAGACAGTGATCTGTGTCTTATTTTGAAAGTGGGATTCAGGGTGACATTTCGGAAACAAGTAGAAGTTAAATTTTATCAGAAAATATAGACTTGTAAAAACAGAGTGTCGGACTAGAAGATTGCATTCCTCGAAGGAGGGACTGAAACTTCAGAGTGCTCTTTAAAGAGTCGCTATTGTGTCAGAATGTACACCGGTGATTACATGTTATGTTTCAGAGCAATAATCTATTTTCTTGTGCACAAGGCACACCCAAATAAAAACAGTGTATACCCATATCTGCAAACATTATCCATGGGTATATCAGATTCTATGCTGTTTGGCACGTTCTGTGATGACAAATCTGGGTCTTTGTTGTTTGCAGTTAGATTCAACTTGTACACTAATATATATGGTAGTTTGGGTGACTCAGTGAATTGAAATGTTTGCAGTACGTTGCAGCATATTTAAGGGAGAATTACCACACAAAACCTACTAATACTAAAGCATAATTACTCTGGTATGAATGAAGGCAAAGTGTGAGTTCCACTATCTGTGTATATAAAATTCAAATTATATTACTGGTAGATCTATTGTGTAATAGTACAATATGTCATACAATATAGTCCTTATGCTTGTCAGTGTAAATGATTTAGACACTAATATATTTGTCAGTATTGATAAATGTATAGTTTCACATCTCCTTCAAGAACAATGACAAAGTCAACAGAATTCAACATATATTTTGCATTGCATTAGATATAGCCAGTGGGAAGTGCACGACAGTTAAATGATGCATTTAAAGTACAGCATTCATTTTATCAGCATAAATCTGTGGTTGGTCTCATTTCCTGCCTGACAAGTTACTTGACAGTTCATCTGACAGGTTATGACAAAATTGAGCATGTTGGAGAACAATTTCTCATGCATGAAAAATCTCCTAAGCTTTATTTCCAACTTCTTGGTACATATTAAGATCTGAAATCAGTCCCACTGGCATTGTATTCTGCAGAGAAGTCATTGATACTTACTTCCAGATATTGAAAAGAGGATGACTGGAGCTGTACTAACAATAAAATCATCTTCATTTTCATTTATTCGTCAGTTTAATATATGCCTGATTATTCCATTGATTATGTATGAGCCTTTTGTATTTTATTTTTTAATTATTATTTATTAATTGTACATACTGTTTATATTTATTGCCATTTATATTTATTACCCACAGAATAAACTTTCATTTGCTTGTACAGATATTTTTCTTTTAATGTATTCACATAGATTTGTAGATGATGTGTTAAGATAAAAGTATATGTCTACTTGGTTTTTTACATGACTAGTGATTATAATCAGTATTTTCATGAAGCTACATGTAATATGTTATGTAAAAACTACATGTAGTATGTTATGGACTTGGCATGGCAGTTATGTAACAACTACATGTAGTATGTTATGGATTTGGTGTGGTAGTTATGTAACATTATATGTTGTATGTTATGGACTTGTCATGGTAGTTATGTAACAACTACATGTAGTGTGTTATGGACTTGGTGTGGTAGTTATGTAACAACTACATGTGGTATGTTATGGTTTTGGCATGATAGTTATGTAACTCTAGAGATGACAAGGTTTATGTAGAGTGTGCCTGATCAATTAGGAAGTCATCTTTCTTAAGTTTTGGTGTAACTTCTGTATATTTATTGTCTTAACTTTGTGACCACAAGTCAGTAGTTTTAGGTAATGCAAAATCTGGATAATAGTAGATTACTTGAAATAATACTGTACAGAAACTGAGTGCACATGAGCCCTCTGATATTTCTGTAGCAGAAATAAATACATCCTTTGCATAATGGTAAATTCCAATTTTAAAAAAAAATGCTCACACTAAATTGAATAATAAGGATATGGACTTGTGAACCAGATTTTGCAGTTTGCTTACAGCAAAAAGGTCCAAGGGAAAATAAAACTACCTCCCACCCAGGCTTCAACACATCTTGGTTTAGAACTTTTACATTTATTTCTGAATTATTGGGGGTGGGGCAAGTTCATTATATTTTTCTAGTTAGCTTCAACAGTTAAGTAATATCCAAGGTAAGTAAATAATGGGATTTATTCCAAATTATTTTGATATTACTTTTTTC
Source organism: Megalonaias nervosa (assembly GCA_016617855.1). NCBI lineage: Eukaryota > Metazoa > Mollusca > Bivalvia > Unionida > Unionidae > Megalonaias > Megalonaias nervosa. Next base: position 13,390 of record JAECUM010075519.1, on the reverse strand, counting down.
TCTCTCTTTGAACTTTATAATACTAACCCAAATTATTTTCTATATTTATTTTAAGCATTGTATCTGAGAATACTTGTAAATATTAACAGAATTATCAGATTTGAAACTTTTTCAAACTTGGACCTTTTATGTAATGTACTATAGATTTACTTCATTCCATATTTATGTCACTTGTTGTAAATATTGTTGTAATATTTATATTAGAGAAAGTATATACATAGCAAAGTAAATTATATCCAGTTGCAAAATCAAGTGAACAATAGAAAAGAGCTAATAAAAATGATGGCTATCTTTGCATGATATTGAAACTGGTTGCATGGGACCTAGCATGTGCTAGAAAGCCTCATTGAAATGTTAATAATAACAATTTCATTTCCAGCACACTGGTTGATCTCTCCAAGGACAGAATATCAACATCATTAAATATTGGGTTTGATAGACAACAGACTTTTACATTTATGTGGTAGCCAAATTTATAAGGTGAAGAAAAGGAAGCCTTGACCACTAGGTTTATTTTAAATTCAAAAATTGTCATTGGTACCTCATACACTCCATATCAGATACTGACTTTTTCATTTTACTTGCATGGTTATTTCCATATAGCAGGATTAAAAACAACAACCTACCTTCCTGCATGCATCCCATTAAGAGTTTATGCACTTACATTTGATTTGAGTGTTTAAATAATATTCACCTGTCTAATTGTAGTTAATCTATGCTGTGTCCTGGTTAGATCTTTTATGTATGTATGGTTTGACATGAAACATGCTATGGTGGTGGTAGAAATTCTATTAGATTTGTGTGGATTTTACCATACCAAAGTACTGAAGAAAATCTTTATTACTATTCTAAAATTCATTTTACTGCATAGAAAAAGTTGTAACTGGTTTTAAAAATCAGTTATACATGGGATCATTGGACAGATTTGCTCAGGTCATTTCTTGCCTGTCAGTTGAAAAGCTTAGAAAATCAAAAACTTGAACAGTTTTGGCCTTCTGATGTTCATTTTCAATTTTTCTAAATCCTGCTGTCAACTGAAACATGTTAATAGTTTATATGTGCAGAACAAATAATACCCAATAACATTTGCCCAGAAAACATGAATCATTGGCAGCCTTGTCATTGATAGGATTGTTGTACCTTTTTTATGGACTTTCTTACCTACTACTTGAGAGAAGTTAAATCAAATAGCTATTAAAGCAAAATTTGTTAATTTAGATTTGTGCGGTTGAAAATTGCCCTTTAGTTTTTTATTGATTCCTATCAATTTGTTGAGCCCATGTTATTAAGAAAGCAAAACATACAGCCACTTTTCAGGCATCAGCAGTGTCAACAGTTTCTTTGGGTTTTGGTTAAAAATTTGTTGTTGTATATATGCCCTAACTCCTTGATAGATTCACATCATACTTGGCATGCATTATTATGAAGCTAAGACAATTTGTTCAGCGACATACATACCCCTTCGATTTGCAGTAAAGGTTACCATATATGCTAGCTTATAAGTCCAGTCAAACTGCAATTAACAAAGATAGGCCAAGGCATAATGTGCCTGCAGATCAGGATCTATGTTGTTTATTCTACCAATTACTTCTGACCAAGTGCACAGACACAGATCTGCCACTGCATTATGCTATGGCAGATGTGCGTGTGTGCAGTTTGCAGATGGACTCATCTTATAATCAAGAATATATGGTAATAAGAGAAAATTTGTATTAAGGTTTAGGATACAATTTTTCAAACACCCTGATGGATTTTGTTCATACTTGGACTAAATCATTATAAAACAGAGATAGTTACTTCCATCTCACACTTGTACACCCATTTGGCATTGGGATCAAGGTAACAAATTTGCATTAGGTTTTGAATAAGGTTTATTTCATTTGGTTGTGTTTCCTGAACTCTATGATGGATTTTGTTCATACTTACAATTAATCATTATGAACTTAAAGCAATTCATTCTGTGACATGCTAGCTCAGACTTTGGCCTGAAGTGAGACACCACAAGTTGTACAGTAGTATTTTGACTGTGGGCTCAACATGCAGCCCTAGTCCTGTTATGTTTGTTGGGGCATGGTCATACTGCATGTAATGAATAAAGGTCACTTTGACCTATTTTTTACCTTTTGTTTTAAAAAACGTACTCTTGAACAGCTGCGTTCTTTTGAATTGTTTTTACAGCAGGGAAACACTTGTTGTAGAGGTGTATGATACATTTATTATAGTTAACTATGTGTTGTCTTTGTTCATTGATCACAATAATATATAAATTTATTGTAGTAGCTGTGGTAGTTGAGTACCTTCATTAATACCTCATGTTTGTGTAGATGTATAGAACTTATTTTGTTAGGGAATGTTCTTTCCACATCCTGCATCCGTTAAGGCATATAAGATGTTGTGTTTTTTAGAGTTTATAACTGAAGGAGAAATGTTGTACATGTTCTGTCAGTATGTTTTGGAAACTGCTGACAGAGCAAGTGTTTAGTCTTCTTTACAGTTTAAGAGAATGTATTGGCTTTTAATGGCTTTTGGGGCACTCTAATTTGACATTATTTGTAGAGAGTTTCAAAGTTACTCTGATTCCTGTCGTTGTGATGTTAAACATAGATTTAAACATAAATCTATATGATATGCCAAGGGTTCCCACATGGGTCTGGAATTCTGGAAAAAGTCTAAAATTTGAAAATTGCTTTTACAGGTCTTGAAATTGTCTGGAAAAAAATGAAAAATGAATTTTAAAAAATGTTGAAAAAAGTCTTTATTTTTTTGTTTTTTTTTTGCTAAAGCCCTCTTAGAAACCAGTAATATGTCTGCTCTTTGGGAGAAGTTTTTATATATGCATTCGAACCCTTAGGTTAATAAGAAAATTTTTGTTTTTTGGTATGAAAATTGTATGGAAAAAGTCTGGTTAATTTTTTAAATTTGTAGCTTGAACCCTAGATATGCCATTTCTTCAACCTTTCATATTTATTCACTATTTTTGAGGCATCATAAGCATATATATATATATATATATATATATATATATATATATACACACACAGTAAGGGATAGAATCTCAGTTGTCAAATTGAATTATAATATAGCACTTTCATTAAGAATTTGATATTGTTGAAGACTGCAAAAAGGAAAAAGGAAAAACCCAATCTTTTGATGCTGATTTTATTTTTGGTTGATTAGAACTAGTTTTCATTTCTAAATGTGTTTTATTTTTTTGTAAAGTCTGAAATCTTGTATTCATTAGACCTGTATTTCATTTTGCAGATTGCTGTCCTGTCACTTTGTCAGAAGGCTTTTTCTTAAGTCATAAAATGTTTTTGTTTTTCTCATAAGTGAGTTGTGCAACAATTGTGTAGTTACATACGTTGATAAATTTGTTTACAAAAAATGCAATTCATTTGCTGTTCATGCATGCTTCCTCACATATTCATTCATATTTTAGAAAAAAAAAGATTCTCCTCACACTTTATTTTACTTATGGACCTGTGATTGGTGCTTCTAAGAAATCAGAATAGGATTCATAGCCAGTAATTCATGTCAAGGGGCTTATAATAGTCCTGTATTATGTGCTGTTGCTTCTCATTCATAGCCAGTGATTTTTATCAGTTTTAATTTCATCATTTTTATTTATATCTCCAATTTTCATTGGTCTGAGCTTTTTCTTTACTCTAAAGTGTTGCATAAAAAAATTCCTTTCTGTTTCTTGTGTCTTTTTAAAGAATTTCATATGACAGTTTTGTGTAATAAAATGTTTTGTGGTGTATTCGTTGTTTATTTGTGAAACAAAATTCTCATACTGATATGGATATAGTATTGGGAGCTATATATATATATATATATATATATATATATATATATATATACTGCCAAGAATGTTAAAGGGTCAGTAAGTGTTATCTTTGTCTAACCATATGTGTGTCCTTGCATCCTTATTTGCATTTGGGCCAATGTAATGAGGTATTCCAGTTCTTTTAAATTATTACTAGTTTTATATATATATATATATATATATATATATATATATATATATTGTAATGCATGACTTTGTGGCCAAACATAATTCAACAAGATTCAGGTCATCTGACTAGAATCTTGTCCATCATAAATTTTGTCATGGTCCATCATAATCTTCATAGAGACTGTCTGTACATGCGTTAACACCCTGGATAATCTTTGACGTTTTTTACATCCCTTTCATTTCACTTTCCATTGTGTTGTACCCACTTTGAATTTGCTGTAAAACTTAGGACTGGGATGGACATGGCATTGGCCAGCATCTTGTCTCTTGGTATTAAAGTGAGTCTGAAATGTAACAGATTAGAAACAAGTTAAAGGGAAATTTTTTTTTCATGTTCTGGCATCTGACTGTACCCTAACATGGCATTTTTCATTATTTTTAGTATATTACCATATGGTTTTCGAGTAAAGTGATTGGGGGGTGGGGTTGTCTGTCACAATGTATGTCCTAATTTTCCCATCTGAAACCACCCACCTACCTTCTGTATGGTTTTGGGTTTTGTGTGGAGCAAGTGTGTACTGTGGTACATACTGGAGAAATATTCCTCCGTCTTTGCTCGTGTTTGATTATGTGCAGATATTCTATTCACCATGCAAAGGTAGAGCTGCCAAAAAATCGTTAAAGCATGTTATGAGTCGGTTTGGGTGGCTGATGGTTGTTTGGTCTACTAGAACCTAACCTAATGTTAATTTTGTCTAAGGCTGTCTTTTCCAGATTTCAACCTGGCAAGGCTAGTTTCTTTACATGTATTTGTTCTTTTAAATGATGATCATCTAGTTTGACAATCAGATTCTACAGAATTTTGAGCACTTAGCCAACATCGGTGGCCTGGGCAGAACTAGATTCGTGGGTTAAAAATGAAAAAGACCAATATTTTCCCGTATGTATAGGCTATCATGCATAACCCACTGTGGCCGAATGGTTTAATACGCTTGCGTTCGCAGATCACTGACATTTCACCTCCGTCTGCATGAGTTTCGGTCTTGGCTCGGCCAACTGGGGTGTGTGAGAAAGGTTGTCGGTAGCTTCTCGTAGTGTTATTCCAGGTTCTTCCGCTAAATATACCATGTATAGCATAGCTAAAAATATAGCGTTGAATGCACAGAACAAGTACCTCAGTCCAGCATGAACACAGTCCAGTTTGATGAAACGTTCTTAACAGAACCATTGGTAAAAAGTTTTAAAGGTTATTTTGAAAATTAGTTCCATGAGACTGTAAAAAAAAAAAGTTTCCTTAAAAATAACAGATGTTAAGTGACGGGGTGTATTCGGTGTAATTTACAAAATATACATCAATGAATTATGTGCGTTACAAATAACTATATAAATAGGCACAATTTTTGTCCCAAATATGCTGAATCTAAAAATATAATGAAAATGATACTTCAGAAATAAATTCTAGGCTACATTTCCAATCAAAAAATAAAAAATTAGATCATGGCATGGCGTGTTTTTTTGTTGTTTCTTTTCTTTTTTTTTTTTTTTTTGCGAATCCAAAGAATAGTGGGAAAAGTATTTTGGCGAAAGGTACACGACCGATTTTAGCATTTAAGGTTTTAAAAAATTCATCCCCAGTACATTGTTCGTCACGCATTCGTTATCACCGTGTCAACAAACCGGCAACGAGGTCGCCGTGGCGCATGCAGCTGTATATTGCCTTGTTCCAGAGTAGAGTGTACATCGTACGTGCTCTCGCTTTCCAAGGGTCTCGAAAGATGTCCGTTATCAAAAGTCCAATGAATGTAAACAGTACTAGTTATAGACCACAACACACTGGTTTCGGACAACTTCACAAGCCAGACCGGACGATATTTGTGCATTTAGAAAGTATGGCCATCATTTATAAAGGCGCTGCAAAGAACACGTGTTTAAGTCGCCTTTGGGAAGGAATGCAGCTTTAAAATATGATGAGATGCAGCTCTTGGTTTTATTTACACAGTGGCCAACCCGGGTTGGTCTGGGCGGGTGTCATACCCGCGACCCTATGATTACTAGACCGACGCTTTTCCAGCAGTAGTGTGTGTGTGTGTGTGTGTGTGTGTGTGTGTGTGTGTGTGTGTGTGTGTTCAAGCCGAAACGAATAACTAAACAGTTGGATCATTTATTGCGAAAATCCGAAATAGAAAAATACTGATATTGGAATATTCGTTAGTTGTCGAGCCTGTTTGGCAGCTTTTTGAAAAGAAACTGGGCGTAATGTAATCTATTAATCATTGAACCAGTTTACGAAGGAACAACTTCAAAGCTACTAAATCACATGAAATTTAAACTCGGACGCAGGACGTAATCATACCGTCACCAAAGCCTTTGCGGATCAGTCAACAATGGTTCTGAAAATTATTGAATTGTTGTCGGATATGCGTTCAGTCCGGAACAGTTGTAGTCAGTCCCTCATATCATTACACTTACATACCCAATCATCCCAACTCGAAAATATTGGCACGTGGGGGGTGGGGGGTGCTTTGACGTCTCCTTACATTGCTGTTGAATTATCGATATGCTTCAAGTCTGACACTGTCTTTTTCGCTATTGTCAATTGTAATGCAGATATCAGCTTCATGTCGCTTAGATGTTCATGGGTCAGTTTATGTGACTTAGGAACAGAACTAAATATGTTGTTTTGGTCAAGAAGTTTGCTGTAACAATTAAAACTTGCAACTCCTTGTTTTTTCTGTGCATTAATAAAAAGCCATGGTTGTCAGCGTATATATTCATTTGTGCAAGGATTATTTCACTTTTTCTTTCCTTTATCTATTTGAGCGATTGCATTTTGTTCATTTATATACCACCAAATACCAGCTTACAGCCAAATGAATAAGATAAACCTCTTTCAACAGCTGCCTACCCCATCTTTTTTTACTCTGTGATTTCAGTGCCCATAAAATTTTATGGGGATCAAAGTAGATAAATGACAGAGGCAGAAAGGTAGATTTCATTCCTAGACATGATTTGTGTTTATACAACACCTAGTCGCCGACGTATTGATATCCGGGAACTGGTACATAACGTGCATAGAGCTAACAATTTGTTCTCCTCTGCTTTTGGATTATGATTGGAAGGTCGCTGAATGACCGTCACTGCAACGACCACTTCTCTCTCTCTCTCTCTCTCTCTCTCTCTCTCTCTCTCAGAAATCAATTTTAACATCGATGAGCCAGGTCAACAGGATAAAGTTTGAAACACTGCAAAACTAGACTTAACAGAGATACCATTTATAAATGTTAATGATCCTGTCGTTTTACATTATTTTACTTGAGTTTGCAGAACAATTAATTCCCAAGTCCTCATCTAACGCTAAAAGAACACAAACATAACAAACAAATATGGTTCAGTGAAGATTGTAAAGAAGCCATTAGACAGCGCCCAGAAGCGTTAAGAAAATTTAACAATCGTCTGACGCCCTAAAATTTAAGTAGGTACCGCATATTCCAAGCTAAACCTCATTGCACAATTAAAGAATGTAAGAGAACATCGTAGAAAAACCATTTTATACTTTAAACTCTCGTTCCTTTCTCAAGACAGCATGGGGTATATTCGGCAAAATAAATGGTACGGGGAATAGCAACTTTTTTTTACATTAAACTTAAATGATAACATAGCAAATATACTTACTGATTGTTTGGTCGTTTTTTGTTTTTTTTTCTTCTAAAAATTCATCATCGTTTAATTTTTCAATAGGTTTTTGAAGACTGAAAAGTCAAAAGAGAAGATACATATAAAATTCACATGAAATAATTCAAAACGTTGCAATAACCTTTTTCACTTTGGAACATGTGAATGCTTTAAACATGGACAATGATACATCCATCGGGCCTGAGGAGATAAATATGCAGTACCAAAGATCATCTTGTGAAACATTCATTCGCGATGCTTTTTTTAATAGATGTTTCCTTCGACTTGTAAAAGACCTATGATACAACATGAACGTTCGGAACAATGAATGACCTGTACAAACTGCGTCTGAAAGGCCGTCTACCCACTTTTATATCGATCTTTCTTTCAGATAGGGTATTCAAAATTTCAAAGTACGAGTAGGCCCCGCCCTCTCTGATATGTACAAACAAGAGACGAGTGTGTCTCAGGGCAATATTTTACCTGATACGCTTTTTAACATCAAAGTTAATAACATCACCAAGTGTTTGGCCCCAGGTGTGAATTGCTGCTTATATATCGATGACTTACTAATATGTTATCGATCCAAACATATGCATACAATTGAAAGACAATTGCAACAAAATATTAACAAATTTCAATAGTGGGCAACTGCTAATGGCTTTAAATTCTCAAAATCAAAAACAATATGTCAGCTACGAAGCCAACTCGATGATCCCAAACTCACGTTAGAGGGAACCCCTATACCGATTGTTGAGGAAACAGAGCTTTTAGGTGTTGTCTTGGACGAAAACTCAATTTCATTCCAAAAATTATCGAAAAGTTGTTGTTCACTTATATAGAAACTTTATCAGATGCAAACTGATTTGCGTTGTTTTTGGTTCAGCCAGAAAGTCATACTTAAAGATGATTGACCCAGTTCACCATCAAGCAATACGACTCGCCTTGGGAGCGTTTAGGACATCCCCGTGTGAAAGCCGTATGGCTGAAACGAACAAGCCACCTCTATCACATGACTGAGAAACATTATCTTTACAGTATGCCCTAAAGTTGAGATCAACTCTTTAGATCATGCCTTTGTGTCCCAACTATAAAAAGTTCATACGAAAATAAACTAAATGTCATAACTACCAGTAGCATTAAATATCTTCCAGCCTTGACAGTACAAAACTTGACCTTTCAAAAATTCCAAAAGTCCTTTGTTTCTGTAACACCTCGTTGACTTCTAAAACAACCCGAAGTACGTTTTACTCTGTATGAAAGAAAAACAAAATCGAGACAAATCTTTCCATTTTTCATAACTCTTACATGGAACTTCTCTCCAAATTTAAGAACTGCACAAGAATTGATACTGACGGATGAAAAGATGGTGAAAAGTCTGATGCAGCCTTAATTAGTGGAAATTACACTACAACACGTTCTTTGCCAGATGGCGTATTGATATTTTTCAGCAAAAATCAGTGCTATAGTCCTTGCCCTGAAACATGTCGAAACCATCATCTTCTCTAACAGGAAGCTGGAAAACCCATTATTAACTAACATTTTCATGAAATATACCGAGCTGTGAACCTCTGACAATATAATATACTGTTGGCTACCCACTCATGTCTCTAGCAAATGTAATGAAAAGCTGACCACGCTGCCAAACTAGTCTTATCTCTACAACCATCTGATTTTAAAACTGATTTTAAACCTGGCATCAAAATTTCCTTATTTAGTGAGCGGCAGGCATCAAGCTCCATGTGGTCAAACCCTCCACAGGCGAGTGGCCTTCTTTCTACGGAACCATGACTGTTCACTGTCAGAGTCCATTTTCAGTGAAGGCGTGGATGCAAGGCCTAAACATACATAGAAGGTATACCCTATGTGGTCTGCATCGAATGCATGCAATGTATAATTATAATATTGAAAAAAAGGGAGGGTTATGATCTTACATCTCAACGTGACAGAATTTTAGGGTTATCCGGAGCTTCCAGAATTACATGGCTCCTTTTGTGCGAAAAGCAACAAACTCCCCAATATAAATATGGACACCGTGTTAATGTTGAAGGACTCACTGTACTAATGATATGGACTGATGGGAACCAGTCTAGAATTGGGCGAAGAACAAAGGAGTTGTAGGTAAATTCATATATGAACTTGGTTGTTAATAAGTTAATTGATAGTTGCTCTTAACGTAAGACAGTTTTAATATATAGCCTGGCTTTTTTCTTGCGTGTAATGGTAAGTAGTTTCTTTTCCATCTGCTGCTCACATGGGCTAAAGCTTCAGGTACTTTGGTCGGTATTTTGTAAAAATTTATGATTCAATTAAAATATTATAAATGCAGCGCCCGCGGTAATGCTACGCAATGTCCATTTTGGGTTCCACAGTATCCAACCTAAATTTGGTTGAACAAAGTGGACGATGCTTTGTGTTTAATGCTGAGTAGTCTTTTTAACAGTATTCACATTCTGTCTTACAGACTTTCTTTTATCCCCTGTGTATTTTGTTTCTATGAATTGTTCTATCCATTATCTTTTTTATTTTGTAAACAGCTTCTCCCTCCTATACTTGGCATTGAAAAAAAAGGCTACTAGGGACCGACTTATGTGTTTTCCTGACAGTGACTGAAGGCTCCTCCATAGTATATTTCCGCCTCCCCCCTCCGGCAGCTTGTACCACATCTACCGATTTTAATAACGAAAAGCATCAAGGATATAAAAATGCAAAACGCACTCTCTTAATTCATTGATTTAGAATTTCTAACTTAATTCCCACCAGGCATTTTCATCTGAGCGTTTAAAATCTAACAGAACTTCAGGACTCGCTGTACTAATTCAGTTCCCACAGTAAACCTATACAAGCACCATGATATTACAAATTCAATAACTTAACATTTCTGAGTGCTCGTGATCAAAACATATTTATCAGTATCGACGCATCTCTTTGATGCTTTCTGTGCAGAGAAAACCATATGAGCCGCATTATTATCTGGTTCTACATGTGTCTGAGACAAAAAGTCGGGTTTTAATTTCTCTAATGAGTCTTCATAACTCAAGTCTTTAAACTGACTAAAATTCTATCAATAAAACAATGTCTCTGTTGTTTTGTTCGGGTTTTTTTTTTTTTTTTCACTTACAACAAGGATGAACTCTCAAAAGAATCTTTACTACTATCTTACTTTCACTATCAACCAATCATGGCCAGCAAAACACATATATGCTCTGTTGAACAAAAGGTTATAAACAGAATTTACTAGTTTTATTTTTTTAAATTTGTACCGGAGATAATGAAATTACGTAAATGTACAGTTTTATTTTATATTAATCATACGTAACTTTTAATGCATTTATGAAATATCAATTACTTACTTCAAAGTTTAAATTTTAGGTATCTTTTTTTACTGGGGCAATCCTTCAGATTAGGGGTTTATGGTAAGTCCAAGAGGTAAACTAACTTTTACACCTCCTTTGTCTTGTGTTTAATGTTTATAAAGTGTCTAAATAACTGGAAAAACATACTGAACAAAATTGTTGACGGTCCGAGAACGACACTGCAAACAAAATCTAGTCTCCTTTGAATGAAGCTAGTCGATCAGGCTTTTATTGATTGTCTGACAAGGAAACAATAGGAAAACTAGACGTAGTAACTTACGAATTTATTTTAGTTCAGTACGGTGTTTATTTGACATTTTAACATGGAAACAAATCAAAGACAATTTGATATAATGATATTTGGGATATTATATAACCGATGTCTGGTTCATCGAGTATGTACCAGTCAAACATCTGAACTGCAGTAGTAGTGATTTGTGGGGTTATGAGCACAGTTCCATCATTTTCCCTTCAAACAAGTACGTTTTCTATGAAAAAAAGCTTTTCTTTTTCTTTTGTAATTTTTGTTATTTTTAAAATTTCCATAGAAATATACTTGTTTTCCCAAACAAACCAGATTATACCACATATTTATTAAAGTGTTAGCTATATTTTCAATTAATTTCTTACAACACTTGAAACAATCATATTATTTTTTTTATGATGGAACTGTGCTCAATCAGCCCACAAATCACTACTACTATAACTTATGTTGATATAATCAAACTTATATAATTATGTTACATAAAATTATTTAATTAATTTACATAAAATTATATAAATAAATATTACATAAAATTATATAAAATGAGCTTTGGTTATGATACAGATTACATGTTGAGTTGCGTTGAAAGTTTTGCAAAATCTGCTGGGCAATTTAATATTGCTCCAAGCAATTCAACGACAAAAGCTTCTCGCAACAATAATATAAAAATAGTTGCTTTTAATTTAAGTAAAAAAGAAATCAAAAAATTTAAAACACAAAAAATTGGAGCTGAAGTACTTAAAACTCGCGCTGATAAATTTAGCCAAGATAATTATTTTCAAACTTCTGATAGCTCATATTGGATTGGATTTCGAGTTAAGTATAAATATGACCAAGAAAAATTAGATGATTAAATGTCAGATCCGTTCACAGACATTTACACATTCCTGATAAATAATCTTCCTGAACGACGGCAACAATTACTATCTGGTCTTATGATGACCTAACGCGAAGGTGTTTACGCCGTCAACACAATAACGCTTATCATGGAAATTAGTTAAGCCATGTTTGATGACTCTATCAGTTTTTATGTGATGTTTATATGATCTTATCGTGGTCATTTCGGCGAGATGCTTCTCATTGTTGAATACATCAGGTGGATCAGGTTGGATTATAGATCATCGTGTACAATTGCTCAATCACACTCACAGATGTGATCCTCTCCGAGTTGGAAAGTTTGCTGAACTTCCGATGAAAATCAAAGATAGCCAATATTGTGTAAACGTTATTAGTGATGATAATATGTGGATCAAATGGCATATGCTAGCAGTGTTATTTCCTGTTGGAAGAAATCCAAACAGAGCATCAAACTATAAACAACACGAGTTAAAGTTAAATTTAACTGGAATATCTTTCCCAACTCCAGTTTCTCAAATTGCTGTTATCGAACGTAACATATTTCCACTGCGAATATCACCTCACGCTAATCCCAGTACAATAAATTTATTGTTGTTCAAGAAGCATTACTCGTGGATCAAAAACTTTAACGGACTAGCTGGTAAACAATATAATAAACACAAGGAAAAGAAATACTTTTGTTATCGCTGTTTACACGGCTTTACTAAACCTAGCTGTTTACAATGTCATATTAAGTACTGCGTATATAATCAGCGCACAACATTACCAACAAAAGAAAATAAAATCTTATGCTTTAAAAATTATAAAAAGAAGTTTATCATACCTCTTATTGTGAGTTCTGATAAAATAGTAAACATTCGTCAATAATATATCAAGATATTATATATATGTATATTATTCACATGTGCATTATACAAAATAAAAATATTAATAAAACAGTTTACCTCTATTTATTCATAAAAGTTTTTCAGGTAGTGTTCAGTAGAGATATACGTATCTTTAAGATCCAGTTTTATTTATTTTTATGTCTTAGTATATCATTAATCTTAATTAATATTAAGTTAAAAATGTAAGTATGACGTGATCTTGTTTATGTCATATTGTTTTTATTATTGATCACATAGAAACAAAGTATATTTAATGACGTTATCAATGATATTGAATTCAGTTTGAATTCAGTCTGATGAAGCAATAAAGTGAAACTGGTCACATTCTACGTGTTGGTGTTGTTTATTTTATTATATATATATATATATATATATATATATATATATATATATATAT